>NQII01006499.1:7617-104318 GCA_002778355.1 Clitarchus hookeri | reverse complement strand
AAATTTTTTTAGTAATGTTTTAAGATAAACATAAGATCTTTAAATACACAAGTGACTGGAACATTGCCACATCAAGTTTATTGCTACACACACACTGGCATAAATAATAATTACATTAATTACTTTTTTTATAATAAAAAAAATTATCTAAAGATCAATTTTCAGGTACAATCAATCACAGGAAATAAGATAACACTGAGAATACAATTTGGGAAAAAAAAATCTAACTAATAAGATTAAAAACTTGTACATTTATTTTTTAATTTCTGAAATCTCGAATAACCTCTCGAGAAAATAAACTGTTAATATAAAATGCAAAACACTAACATAAACTGGCATCCAACTAAACCTGCTCTTAAGCTTTACTGTAAATTGTTCACGTAAAGTGAGCACTTTTGAGGTGCTCATTACTTTTTCTATTAAGCCATTTTTTTGTATCCATAACCAATTTTTAAAAGAAATCTTGCAGTGTAAGTAATAAACACAGTGTTTTTATATCCCACCGAATTAATGTCCACAGCTAAAATAAAACATATTTATTGATTATTATTCAAAATGAGACTGCTTTCAAAAGTAACAACTTTACCATGAATAGTCTATCACAGAATTTAAATTGCAAAATTTAACAAAACCATGGTAGTCCCACTGAGATAATCGCAGTCCTTGTAGGTGCCCACCTTCAACCTTAGGGTACAGCAGCTTTTGTCCTACGTCAGGACACAACCCACCAACAAGCTCCAGAACTTACATTTCGACAGCTACAACCCATACCATGCCTATAAATCCCTAAACTTCAGTCTCTCCACAAGAGCCAAAAGTATCTGTGTCGCCAACAGTGATCCAAACAAACAGCATGAACAAATAGCCAGAGCATTCCTTGACGCTAACCCGGGCACCTCATCCACAAACAGATTCAGCATGCCATTTCAAAACCTGGAACACAAACCAAGGTCAACAACTCTGATGTACCCCTGGTGGTCCCATATCATGAAGGTCTAAGTAAACTCTGAAACATTCTCTACTCTGGATATAAAAATTCTCGATTTCTCACCACCACAAACACAAGACCTGTTGTCCAAACTACCCAAATTGGTCTTCAAAAGGCCACCTAACCACGGCAACAAACTGGTTCCTCCAAAGGCACAGCCCACCACAAATGCCAACCCAACTGTCACTCCCAAAGGATCCCACCCCTGCAATAGCTCATGTGCCATCCACCAACCCTCAACTTCTTTCAATATCAGACTCACTAGCCGTACATACCTCATTCAAGGAAACTATAACTGTGCAACAGAGAATATGAGTATCAGCTACAGTGTCAATACTGTAATGTTGTTGAACACCGACACACTCAGGCAGAGAATGAATGACCACAGAGCAAGCCATAACTGGTCACATGATAACCTACAGCACAAACAGCATCAGACAACAAAGATTTTCATTCCTGCTACAGTACAAGAGTTGTGAGAACCCTACCACCTTTTGCCACCTGGCCGCTACATTTACTACCAACAGCGCCCTTCCACCATACTGTAGTGTCCTACAACTCGCTGCCTGATGAAACTGGCTTAGCCAGCGAAAGTCGCGACCAAGCAAATGGGTGGTAAATGTGTCGTCCTTTGTGTGCGAGTGCCTGTCGACAAGTACTTAACTGTGAGTACTTGAAATCCTGTCCTTTTATCTATGTCTACTTGTAAATTACACAATTATAATTTACATTTAATACATGAAAAATTTTGAAACACAGACGTTTGCAGCATCACATGCTGACCGCGCTGCCCCTGCACGACGCTGGTATACTTCTAGTATGCCTGCTTACTGTACACCGTGGAGAGAATCCCGGATAAGTTCGATCTTGTCCTTTGAGCAGAATTTCCTTGAGATGTAGTGAATCTCTGCAAACAGATAACCAATCTTCATAAAAAAAAGAAAAAGGTATTGACTGCAAGAAAGCTATTATTTTACACACAATACTACATTATATAAAATACACATAATACTGACTGTAGCCTTCCTGGTGGATGTCGGAGGTTGCAAGCACATTGGAAAAGGCGGGCCTTGCCACCCTCTCGGCGAGGACGCTGTCCAGAAACACCATGGCCAATAGGCACGGGAGGCACTAACTCGCCACAGATGCTGCCGGCAGTCGGCATCACTCGTATCTACACTCCACCAGGAACCATAATGAGTCCTGGCCGATTCTCCGTAAACTGGCATGCCTCTGTGTCGGGGAACGTCGCTGGGTCGTCTTCCCACATAGTAAACAGCTTTGTCACTATGCCGTTACACCCTGCAGCGAAGACCCTTCCGCACACCCTTAATCGTCTGTCACGCCTGGGAGAGCACGTTAGCCTTATCAAGAGCCTCCTTTGGAACGTTAGGGCTGTGGCTGAAACACATGTATAATAAAATGTTAAATAACTTTTACACAATATACAGCATTGCACTACCACAAAAATTATTTCTTATACACACATCAAAACCATCTTGCAAAAATAAAAAACATTTAACAACACACTGTACCCTAATCCTTTGTTCTATCGACTGATGATTACACCCCACACTCCTCTTTCTACAAGAAGTTACTAAACAAGTTACTAGGGATGGTACAATTCGATTCTTCAATACCATAGATTCTTCCATTAAAATGAGTACAGAGTACCAATGAAATCGAATCTCTGAGTAACTGAGTTGGCATAAAACAATGCACTCTAAACTACTGTGCATTAAACTACACAGTAAAACCTTCCTTCAATATTCCATATAGCGAAATACTCTCTGCAATAAAATGTAAAAGCATTTTTACCACAATTTAAATAAATGAATAGTATTAGTAACAGTGCAATCCTCATAACAAATGGCAATACGTGTTACGTAATACATAAATTACATATTATTGCAGCTGACATAACAAATGGCAATACGTGTTACATAATACATCAATTACATATGCTTGAAGCTGACATCACATTTAATTGTATTTATTTCAAGTTAGAATTGCAGTGTATCTATTTACGTAAAATGGAAACGCAAATGTTTTTGTGCGCCTGTGATGCTTGACTGATTGATGTTAGGCGAGGCGGCGCGAGGAAGTATCCGATCACATTCTCGCCTTTGCTCATTTACTCTCTGGACGCAATGGACGTGGTCAAAGTGATGCCGCGACCTTTGACTAGCACCGAAAAACAGACACCAGGCGGAGTGCAAGCGAGGCTAGGCGAGGGGACAGGAGTGCTCAACTTCATTCTTTTGCTTGCCTCCCCTCGTGCCCCCTCCACGAGAGTGAAGAACTACCATCAAAGATCTGAGGGCATGCCGCACTTCAACCAAAATGCCTGGCCATTTTCCCACAACACTAGCGCCGACAGACTTGTTTTGGTGCCACAACAGTGTCAGCCACATCGCTGATGCATTCATCCACACCCTCTCAAAATTGGCTGCTTTTTGGAGTGTTCTAGTCTCGTATTTAACATAGTTTTAGAGTTTTCTTACGTAGTTGGCAAGTTAAAAATAATTAAATATCTAGTAATTTTTCAAATAAAAAAACTTTTCTGGTACAGGTTAAAAACCAGTGATGGGTCGAATATTCACTTTTCCCTATTAAGATTCAGGGTTTGATTCTCGATTATGATTATTCCGAGTATAAAAATTATAATTTGCAATGTAATATTTAAAGTGTAAAAAAAAATCTTTCGCATAATAGCATTTAGTTTTTGTACTATCAGAGTAGTGATAATATTGATAATGAATATTAAGTAGTTCTGGGTCTAAACTTATCAAAAGTGGTCTCACTGGAAATTTTTTTTGGACTAACACAATTTCCTGGGTTACAAATGTTGATTTTTTTTTAAAACATTGACACACTGTGCTTTTCAAGAGTGTTGCAAATAAAAATACAAAGGAATACTTCTTTGTGCAAGACTGAAAGAACCTATTTTTAATGTGTTCATGCTAAAGTCAAATCCAAATGAAAATATTGTAATATATCGCTGCATTAGCACAAAATGTACAGGTTCATTTTTTAAATGAAGTGCACTATTCAAATTTACCTTTGAAAAAAAAAACAATTGCTGATTTTTTTCCCTCCAGCTTCTAGGTTATGTTTGAAGCGTGTATATTGATTGGTTGAACATTTTAAAGTATTTAACTTTTTATCCCTTTTTGCCACCTCTACGCAACTGTTTGTAGTAAGTATTTTTTTATACTTTACTTTACAGACAACAATTTGAATCTGTTTGACTTTTTTTTCTAGATTTATTTTGCTCTAGTTATCAACCTACATTCCTTTCGGACACTTTTTTTATTGCAATTCTAGCATTAGGCAGGCCATTAACACAGGCATGCATTTGCAATGTTTTTATGAACTTCCTCTCCCTCCTTTTCATATATCATTATAAGGAAAATGCTTGATTTAGTAATGCCACTGCTGTGTTTTAAAAAGTTAGCAGAGAAACTGTCTTACAGTTAATGTTTCCAAGATGCATATTCCCTCGTTTTACAGGTGGAAAATACGTAATGCCATTGCCACGTGTTAACCAAAGCTAAAGAAAAAGTGCACTCTCTCCTAATGCATCATATTTTCCTGTGGCAATAAACTTACTTTATGTTGACCATTAAATACAATGGAGCACATATGACAGTGGCATTTCCCACACAACCCAATGTCAACAAAAAAGATTTTTAATTTAGACAAAGTGATGATAGGTAATTGAGAAGAACATTTTTTTCTATCACAGAAAATAAACATTACACATACAACTTTCCTGTACCATTTGAATGACGTTCAAAAGGGACTTACTATTAACAAGCGTAATAAACTTGTATTTAATACGGAACATATAGTGTATAAAAATTATTGCTACGTAGAGCGCATGTGTCACAGCCCATACTTATTATAGCGCTGTTACACTGAATATGTAAAACTATCAACACACCATTTTTATAAAATAAAAAATAATTCACCATAAGTTAAAGATTACACAAACTGTTTCTGCAAAATTTATTTACAGCTAGAAGTTTTTGCAGTTCAACTTTTACACCGAAATGCAGAGCTCTCCATCTGCGGCTTGTACGTTATCGATTCTCCCCTGATAATGTCAGTAAGTTGCAGTAGATAACTAAATAAAATATTGTAATATATCATTACATGCAGTTAGTGCTAAAAATTATTTAATTCTCGCAATTTTGTTTTTTCAGATTGCAGGCTCAGTAACAACATACCTGGTAATACTGATGCAATTCCAACTTTCTGACCATGAATAATGGTAATACATCTAGTATATTCTAATTACGATGCAGTCAAACACCGATTGTGTCAGAGTATTTACTAAAAAATGTATATTTGAAAATAATAAATAACTCTAACCCATTATTGATACCTACTTCTATTACTACCACAACTACACTGTGAAAAACTTGCAATTATGTGATTAGTCAAGCCAAGTAGTGCTGCACGTACACCTATGGTGGCACTAATAAGCCATATATAAGTGGAGACCAGAGTCACCAATATGTACCAGCATCATGTTCCTCACCGCTGTTGTGCACAATGACGCGAGCATGCCATAGGAAAAGATTTTCGCTTCCGACCTCGGGAGAATTGCTACGTATCAGTAGTAATGGGCAGAGTCTCGAAAAAGAGTAGTCAACACAAATAGACTCGTGATTCAAGTGAAGATTTTTACAGCAGACATTGAGCTACTGAATGTGGAGAAGATTCAGTCGCGTAGCTTTCGATTATAAACAACAAATATTCGCACCTAACAATTACCTTTCGTGTCTCACTAATCAATAAATTTACGTTACTAAACCGCATAAGTTGCTCCGGAATGAAAACAATGATTCTGCTACATGCACAGATACTTGGTTGACGTTTGTGATGTTTGACTGTGTAAAAAAATTTGATAGGTGTTATATTCTGACCAGCCATTTTGCTTCCCAATGAAGTGCTGACAGGTACAGTCCTAGCAAGACACAAGTAGTACAACCATAGGACGCAAGGTATTTAAAAATGAAAGTACAGTGGCCGGCAGTTATGTAGGAACGTGAGGTTCTTAGTCCTATCTTAAGGGCTGTCCAATACAGACTGATCAATGGATGTGCGACAACTGTTGCGCACCAGCTGTATATGAGCAGGACAGGAAAACATTCGCTGCACAACCCTACAGACAAAGTTTGAAAATTTTGCATTACAATAACGTGCGTTCTGACACGCACAGATAACGAACCATACTGCAACATAGTTNTCGCATTACAATAACGTGCGTTCTTACACGCACAGATAACGAACCATACTGCAACATAGTTAACAATAAAGTTCAAGTTAAAAACACCAGAAATAACTTAAGCAAATTTTGCATATAGATTTGACGTGGACCACTCCTGCATGGTCTGGCACGGCAACTGTCATCTGCCCAGTCGCTGCACCAGTGCAGCCCACGGAACACGCACGTCATGACCTCATACCGAGCGATCCAACAGAGTGCNAGTCGCTGCACCAGTGCAGCCCGCGGAACACGCACGTCATGACCTCATACCGAGCGATCCAACAGAGTGCCTGCGGTCTCCCTAAAGAGATCCATGGATTTAGGATAGGAATAGAGTGTTAGAATGAGTAGTGAATAGAATTAGAATTTATCTACCATGGGCAAATGTTTGTGAAATTAATTCTCCCTTAGGGGTGACATTTAGTTGGCCAGTCTATATAAAGAGTCCCAAAGCATTCAAAAGTCCATCATGGCAACATATTGAGTTACAGAATACCATTTTACCCCATATAGTTAAGCGATAAATGTCTTTACATGTCGGCAAAAGTTGCAGAATAGGGCCCCAGATGACCACGTCACACTAATTCAGTGGCCCATTTCGCCAGATCTCTCGCCCATTGCAAATGTATGATCTATGGTCGGACAACTGGCCTGCCATGGCCACAACATATGAACTGCAAGCACACACTGAAGCAGCATGGGCGGGTGTACCAGGACAGACATCTAAAAGTCTCCTCCTCATAATGCCACCCCAAGTAGCGGTGGTTATTGCTGGCCACGGTGGTGGTGCCCCGTAATACCAACTTACCCATGTCTGTACACCATACCAAGCTGTAAACATACCCATGTCACCTGTGCATAAAAAGGATTTTGTCCAATAAATCTACTTGTGACAACTCACCCCCTTGGTGTTACAATTTCAATGGCCAGTAGNCCTTGGTGTTACAATTCCAATGGCCAGTAGTGTAATTACTACACTGTTTAAGCATACAGCATATATCTGGATGCAAAATTAAAAAAAACAAAAAATTAAACATCTATGAAAGTAAAAAATAAATCACCAGAACACAAAAAATTCTGCGAGTTTCGGCAATTTATTAAGAATGTAAATTTATAATTTCTGCAAGAGTATTACCAACTTTAAAACCAAAAAGGGAGATAAGTACTAACCTCAACTTCCAACGTGGTTTCTGTCTTCTGGGACATGACACGTGAGCTCCTTGTAGAATATTTTATCCAAGTTGAACAGAAATCTTCCACATCATTCACGTAGCATTCACTGTTAAAACAAAGGAATGCAAATCACAAAAACCATTTAAATTGATGGCTTCTACTGTTGTATTCAAATGCAACACACATATCTACACCAGCCCAACTAACCTAACATAGGTGTTACAAAACATAAAATTTGGTTAAGCTTTGTAGGAAAGGGCAAAGCAAGCATGCATTAACTTCAGCATTACCATTTCATCCAACAAGAGGTCATGTAAATAAGACTGCGGTCATCAAATGGAAGTGTTCTTGGCTTCCAGCAATGTAATTAATTTAAACCGCTGTATTTTTGTAATGGTATTGTTCTACTAAGAAACGTTAAGATTGCAAAAAAAAAGTGAGATTACACCAGAAAGGAAGAGGCAAAGAATGGTATAAGAGCATTTATATCCATGTTGTCCACTCACCTTTAAGCACAACTCTCTACAACTTGAGAATTACAGGTTTGTTTAACTTACGGTAGATATGCTAACCTGACCCTACAGTTGGCAGCATGTCATCCCAATGGCTGCAATAATTACACAAAATGACATTTTTGCTGTCTCCAAGTTATAAAACAACACCTGAAACATCAGACTCTTCAACATATACTGTACCTAGTTCTGACAATGCCAGCTCACTGTAAAATAAATGCACCTTCAGTTTGAATGTTTAGATACATTTCAGTAACATCTGCTGTGATACGCTGTGCAGTTAATTGCAGCAAGGCAATGTACGTTCATGCCCAAGTATTATATTGATTCTCCTCATGGAAAACTTTTAACACCATTAAAAACATTTTACACACGTATTTGTTGATATCCTTATAACATTCTTATTACTCTAATTGTATTTAGTATGCAGCAAGTTTACAAATTTGTTTGATGTCAAAATCAAGTACAATGGCTCCAACCATCGAATTTATTTTTAAATTTAAATGCCAGCTGAACTATATATTTAGAAAGAGAATTTCTTGTACCTTATCAGACTTTCCCTCAAAGAATTTAAAAAAAAAAAATTTATATACATCTTACGTAAGTCATTACAGAAAGTTTGCAACAGGAGAAACTCAAATGCCTTTATTNCGAAGAATTTAAAAAAAAAATTTATATACATCTTACGTAAGTCATTACAGAAAGTTTGCAACAGGAGAAACTCAAATGCCTTTATTGAGAAGTGATTTCTTTTCTTTAGTAATGATTTCCTCACTTACTGAAATGATAAACACTTTAAACAATTTGAGTCTTCTCCCTATTCTCAAATCATAATAACGCCGCATACACACACAAAATTATTTACTTAAAAATACTTGCATTTTAAATTATTAATTCTATAGTTCATAGTCGACACTCCACAGATTTGTTATTCGAGACAAGAAGGTACCACATTACTTCAGGAATTTGTCTTTAATCTGTACCAAATGATTACATTTCATGTCCAACAAAATACACTTTCAAGCTTTAACAAATCATCTTCCTATTTAATTTATTAAACAGAAAGGGCGTTGTTAAAATGTTACTGTACCACATTCTTTATCAGCCAAAGTGTGGGTTTAAAATCTCCCGCAAAATCTCGTACGCCAAGGAATGACGACAAATATTGTATAATTGTTACGTGGTATCGCCAAGAGAAAAACGTTTTTGGTACAGAAAGTAACTTTGGAGTTAATTTTCAAATACTCTAGAGTGACACATACCACCTCTAATTCTATCGATGTTGATGTAAATTATTTTAATTACTTATCCAATGATATTGTACAACAGTATTACGATACATGCGACGAAAGATTCATTTCGGTAAAGGTTTTCATTGTGGAACAATCCACACTGAATGTGAAAGTACATGTTCTGCACTTCACAAGAGTACATATTGGAACTGCAAGTCGTGAACGGTAACAGCTTCCGGTATAAAATGTCACCACATATTTCAATTCCAGAATTGACAGTCATGAAAGTATTTACACGTTACGACCATTTTCATGAGACACTTGAATGTTATCTGCTGAACCTTAAAGGAAACCAAGAAACCATACAATGCTATTTGATATGACAATATTTGTGTAGTCCCATCAAATTATGCCACACTGGTCATCCTAATTCATTTGGTAAAAACGTATCTTCTATAAACTGTTCTGGTATTACGTATGCAAAGTACAATATTAAGAGTAAAATTTGGAAAATAAAACTTTTAAAAATTTGGGGATCATATGATTTTAAAAGTCCATTCCACTCCTATGTGACCAAGTATTATTAATACAATGTTAGCATTATTGCAAAAATTTAACATACCATTTCCTGGGTATATTTCACAAGTCACTTATCCTAAATTCACTACTTAACGGATAAATACTTCACCAATACTGTTATGAGGCATGGGGGAATTTCCAATTACAATCTGAACAGAAGTCTGCTTCATAAAAATCAGGCAATGATGAACAGCACCAATTTAATTTAAAACAATCACACTCTTCACAAAGTGCCTGAAATAGTAGCAGAAATGTTCTTAACTCTCTCATTTGTGAAGTCATTCTCATTAATACAAACCCCAGGGCGCCCAAAATTCTGCACTTTGTAATACCAAGATACAAGAAAACGTTAAGTAAAATAAATAAATGGCAAAAAATACAATATTACACATCCAATTACGAAATAATTTGGTAGCATGAAATTACAGGAACCAAAAGAAATTTTAGGGACATTATTAAGTCATTAAATAAGATTGGATTATTACACAAAATATGAAGACAAAGGAAGATCCACCTATTTTGCTACTTAAGTTGGTTTTTTTCCCCTCTGCTGCACACTTAACTTCCTCAACTCTTAACATCAGGCTGCAGCAATATGAATAAAAGAAAATCATTAATTTGAAATGTTGATATGCAATAATTAAAATTTTTTTTTAATTCATTACGATAAAAACAAATTAGAATTTACATGCCCATCATTATTTTTCACTTCACGGATTACATTTTTATTTTTGGTAAAGCAGTCTTGTGTTTGACGTACGTTTCTCAAAGTAAACAAAATGATCGTGGCTTGTTAGCTTAGTTTTCATTCCTGTCCTTTTACATANATTTTTATTTTTGGTAAAGCAGTCTTGTGTTTGACGTACGTTTCTCAAAGTAAACAAAATGATCGTGGCTTGTTAGCTTAGTTTTCATTCCTGTCCTTTTACATATTTTTTGTAGACTAGCGACCTTCTTGCAACCTTAACTTAGTTTTGTAATATGTTGTAGCGAGCTATAATTTGGTATAATGTTAAAACTATTTTTTTTGCTGCTTTGATGTACTGGTCATAAAGTAAATCTCATATAACAGTAAGTCTATTTAGCTTATTGCAAACAAAACTTTTCCAGACAACAGTTTTCTCTCATCCACTTTAGTGACAAATGTCTGCTTACAGCATGATAAATGAAAATCTTGGTTTACAGGTATAGGATTGGTAAAATCCTAAATATCGGAACCTTCATCAGTATCGGGCCATCACTAGTGTGTATATATATATGTATAATTTCCACTTTGTCGTCCATCGTACAAAAACTTTCGCACTCACTTTCCCGAGATATCTCTGCAGCGCCAATGTCGTATATTACCACGCAAAGCAAAATATCGTAGGTGTGCTACAATCTATATGTCGTCACAAGACTAATTGATAAACGTGAAACAGCAGTGACGTAATGCATAGTTAAACATTCCAACGCTGGGGGCTAGAATTTTCTTTCAATTAACACAAATGGGGTTGTGTTGGTACATCTTTGGCACTGCGATTGCTTTTACATTGTCAATAGCAGTAAATGTAAGGTACTGGTACAATTTGATTCAAGGTATTTTGTATTAACAACACAAANTTTTACATTGTCAATAGCAGTAAATGTAAGGTACTGGTACAATTTGATTCAAGGTATTTTGTATTAACAACACAAATTAAATAATTCATTTAACAGTATGTTGTATTAAATATCATTAAAATGTCTATTACTTTCCAGGGACCCCAAAGATTCTTTGCTTTAACATGAACTTCGTATTAACCAGGTTCGTGCTAAGAGATTTAACTATAAAGTTGAACAAAGGACACATTTTCCACACGATTGAATATCACAATATTTCGCTGGCTAAGCCAGCTTCATCAGGCCGCGAGTTGTAGGACACTGCAGTATAGTGGACGAGCGCTGTTGGTAGTAAACCTAGCGGCCAGGTGGCGAACTATGGTGGGGTGGGAAAATTACTGGTATAGCTGATGAGTGGCCAGTGGTTAGACACTGATTATCTTATGTTGAGGCTTGGCAGCTGCCACGTTTTTTTTTTTTAAATTCGTTAATTAATTATTGCTTGAAGGTGGTAGGGTTCTCATAACTCTGGTACTGTACCATAAATCAAAATCTTGGTTTTGTGATGCTGCAGGTTAATGATGTGGCCAGCTATGGCTTGTTTGACGTCGACTCTGTGGCCATTCAATCTCTGCGTGTGTGTGTGTNCAGGTTAATGATGTGGCCAGCTATGGCTTGTTTGACGTCGACTCTGTGGCCATTCAATCTCTGCGTGTGTGTGTGTATTCTGAATTACAGCATTGGCACTATCTGAGAACTCATTTTCTATTGCAGTGTTGTAGTTGCCNCAGGTTAATGATGTGGCCAGCTATGGCTTGTTTGACGTCGACTCTGTGGCCATTCAATCTCTGCGTGTGTGTGTGTGTATTCTGAATTACAGCATTGGCACTATCTGAGAACTCATTTTCTATTGCAGTGTTGTAGTTGCCNTGTGTGTGTGTGTATTCTGAATTACAGCATTGGCACTATCTGAGAACTCATTTTCTATTGCAGTGTTGTAGTTGCCTTGGATGGGGGGTGTACACGGCTAGTGAGTCTGCTATTGAAAGAAGGTGAGGGTTGGTGGATGGCACAGGAGCCACAGCATGAGCTACTGCAGGGGTGGGATCCTCTGGGCTGCAGCTTTGGAGGAACCAGTTTGTTGCAGTGGTTAGGTGGTCTTTTGAAGACCAATCTGGGTGGTTTGGAGGGCGGGTCTTGTGTTTGTGGTGAGGAAGCCAGAATTTTGTATCCAGAGTGGAAAATGTTTCTGAGTTTACTTAGACCATAATGTGGGACCAACAAGAGTTGTCAGAGTTGTTGACCTTGGTTTGTGTTCCAGTTTTTGAAATGGAAAACTGAACTTGTTTGGGGACGAGGTGCCTGGGTTAGCCCCTGTCCAAGATTACTCTGGCTATTTGCTCACACTGTTTGTTGACATCACTGCTGGTGACGCAGATACATTTGGCTCTTGTGACAAGACTGTAGGATAGGGATTTTTTGGTATGATATGGGTGGTAGCTGGTTGTTGGGTTTGGTGTGTACAGCAGTTTGAATTGTACCACTGTGGAGAGAGAGAGTTCAACATCCAGGAATATGGCATGTGCTTGGAGAATGACCAGGTGAACTGAAATACTGTGCGCATTCAAATTTTTCGCAATGTGAATTAGGCCGTCTTCAGTGGAAGTCCATATCATGACGATGTCATCGTCGAAACGCATCCAGCAGTGTGGTCGAATTGGTTGGTGACTGAGGAAGTTTTCTTCTAACCTGCCCACAAACAGATTGGCATAGCATGGGGCCATGCGTACCCATCGCCGTGCCTTTGACCTACAGATGGTGTTCATCTTAAGTTGTTGCTGAGAGTTAACATGGTGAGTTCAACCGTCTTTGCTTGAGACAATGTTCTGACAGTCCAGATGAGAGGGGGATGTTGATATAGAGATGTTACACCTATGGTGACCATGTATGCATGTTGGGGAATGGGGCCCCAAGTGTCTCGTACGTTCCAATGAAGTGGCCAATGTTCTTGACGTAGGACGAAAGCTGCTGTACCCAAGGTTGAAGGTGAGCATCTACAAGGACTGCGATTATCTCAGTGTGGCTGCCGTTGTTCCCTGTGTATCTTCAGAAGCAGGTATATAACTAGTGTGGTGTGTGTTTATGATGAACAGTTTAATTGAAGCTTACGATAGGTTTTGGAGGATGTCCTGGGACACAAGGAATTGATTTATATGGTCCCAGAATCTGGCAAAAGGGTTTTCTCTTTAGACATTTATAGGTGAATGTGTCCTTGAGTTGGTTTTCTGCTTCTAGAATGTAGTCTTGTTTTGTTCACGATCGCTGCGGTTGGGTCCTTGTTGGCCAGCAGTAGTATGTCTGGGTTGTTTTTAAGATTTTTGATGGCTTTTCTTACTAAAGAGGTTATGTTGCTATTCTTAGGTAATGAGGTGGGGAAACTAAGTCTGCAATGTTGAGGAGGATGTATGTTATGAACTGCTCAAGGGGAAGTGATAAGGGGGATGGTCCTAAGTGGATGGGGGNGCAATGTTGAGGAGGATGTATGTTATGAACTGCTCAAGGGGAAGTGATAAGGGGGATGGTCCTAAGTGGATGGGGGTGCAAACATGGTCACAGCTGGATCAATGGAGCTACTTTATGCATGGGAATGGTTTAACTGTAGTTGACTAANGGGGGTGCAAACATGGTCACAGCTGGATCAATGGAGCTACTTTATGCATGGGAATGGTTTAACTGTAGTTGACTAAAGGTCACACGACCCGCATTAGTCTTCTAAAATTATTATGAAACGTGAAATCACATTGCCAAAATAGAGAGGGAGGTGTGTTTATGAAAATATTGTCACCATCTCTAGCAAAATAAATCCACAAAATTCCAAAAATTTAAAATCAAAAGTGTAATAACATAGTGAAGTAAAATATAAATTAAATTCCAAATTACTAGAGCATTAGACAGTTCAAAACATAGATAACAATCGAACTTGTCAGGAATATTAACAGGAACATAGATGTGTGGAACAGGCGAGTTAAAAAGAAAAACAGGTGAAAGGAGGTTCTTTGCCACCTAGGTGGACATGAGCTGGTGCNGTGTGGAACAGGCGAGTTAAAAAGAAAAACAGGTGAAAGGAGGTTCTTTGCCACCTAGGTGGACATGAGCTGGTGCTGCTGCCACGGTAGGAGACGTGGAAAGTGACATGCTGTGCATGCGCTTCTCGCCATACAAGTACAGTTTACACGTGATTGAAAGAGGCATATTCCCTCGTGTTAGGTGCCATTATAGGTGGAAAATACATTAAAGCTGCCACGTGTTAACTATGCTAAAGAAAATAGTGCATGCTTGCACAATGTGTCATTCTCACACAGCAATACAACTTGACTCTCCTTCACCAAACTGCTAGGGAGGGTGGGGAGATATTGTTTTGAGCCTGTATGAATCTTAACATTTTATTCANACTCTCCTTCACCAAACTGCTAGGGAGGGTGGGGAGATATTGTTTTGAGCCTGTATGAATCTTAACATTTTATTCATAACACATTTAGCAATTTAAATAACTTTTACTGTTAATAAATGGATATTTTATTTTTCTGCGAAGCTTCAAAACATTTCCTACATTTTATTCGAGATTCTAACAGCATTGGTTTTCTTAATAAACGTTGTTTGCATCTGTTAGGTGTACACACTTTCAAAGTGATCACTAGATATCTAAATCTTATTTAACGCAAAAAATTTCACATTACCGCAGAAAATGCAAATACGGGCCACGTCACAACTATTGGAAAGCATAAGTGCAACATTGACATCTGATTTTCCATTAATCATAGCTCACTCAGCAGTCTTTTCTGCACAAGTTTAGTATATAGTGCAAATTATATTTCACTTAATTAAATAAATTTACACTCAATCAATATTTTTTTAATGCACACATTTTCTATTAGACATGCAAACATACCTTAATTTCGTCCATTTAAATGCAATTTCCATGTTTAGAGGGACCACATTGGTGGGAATTCTGCAGCTTCAGTTCATACGGTAACATATTGGACACACTTTAGTGTCTTTAAAATCGAGGTTTGACATTCTCTGGCTGTGATCTATCTGTTTCCTCTATATTTTTCACTGGGCTCAGCATCCCAACATGGTTATGCCGGAGCAAATTTTATTACAGCTACATCTGTCTCTCTAGTAGATGACCTCTTTAGAGAAAGCAATAAAAAAACACTTCTCAAGTGTTACTAAAAAAAAACAACATCCCTCAAATGGTTAGCGTTAATATTGATATCCGCATATTCTTGTCAACATCCCGGTAGCTGCAGTCGCGCTGCTAGCCTTTCACTGCCCCTCAGATTTTCTTCCACATCACATGTTTATTGCAGAGGGGGACAACTGCATGTTCCATGAAACATTACTGATCTACTATACATCTACAGGACCCAATTGTAAGGTGTTCTTTACAAATTTGCTTTTATTTGTTAAAATACCACGTTGCTTTCCTTCGAGACTCTGAAAATTTTAACTTATTCCTTTGGTACCAAAATTTTTGAATTATATCCTTAAAGAAACTTTATTATGAGTACACAGATAAGTTATAGTTTTTATTATGCCCTGTACATTTCTTTTAAATTAAAGAGTGTTCACACAACTACATAGACAAGCGTAGGTTTCTCTGATCTGAGATTAACAGAGCACTACTGCAAATAAAAACAATATCCGACAGTGCGGATTTTTTGTTGTAATCTTTTATTACAAAAAAATTATTTGTATATAACTATGGATAAGAAACATTACATCATGAAAACTAAAATATTTAGATAATTACATGCACAATATTATCTCATTACATTATTTAAGTTATACCTACTTAACTTGTGTGTGGTTCTTATTCACTCTGCCTGGATGATGTTTATTTAATTTATTTTCTCCAACAAGAGTAACAATTTCCAGTCATAATTTAAGAGGAGAAAAAATATATACAGGATGTCCACTTAAATTCCCTGACTTTTCCCAGTTTTCCAGGCAGAATTTTATTTTCCCTGCCCTAATTCCAGGACAGGAACCTTCCAATACCAGATTTTCCCACCACCGACAATAAATATGCTATCAGTGAAGCATAATTAAATTACATGGCAACAGACCAAGCAAACATGCCAACCGCTTGATATTCAGTCTATTTCTTGTTGTAAACGCTATTTACTCCTCTCAAAAATAATTTTGTATACATAGGTCCTTTATGACTTGGCAAGGACGAATTACTGGTAGTTCATCAAATTAAAAATTGGAATTTTAACTCGCAAATGCTTATAATTACATTCCCTTGTATTTACAACTAACTTTTGCAGAGTAGCAAATTATTTACATTTTCCTTCAGCCAGGTGAAAACCCTGACTTTTTCCTGTGGGTGGACATCCTGATATATATATTCACATATATCTCTCGGATATATTTTATTAATTTGCTTTTCAGTATTTTTTTTAGTTCCATCACTATTAATCATGCACATTGATACTGATAAAGCTGGGATCTTTTCAAGACTCCCATCACCTACCTTATTAAACTCCCTGTACCATTTTAGCCACAGTTGCCTGCACGCATACAAGTAATGAGGTGGCTACTGTTTGCAACAAACAATACTACTAATCTGTGGTTTCTCTAACACAGTCTCACTCCAGAGTACACCAAGCCTCGCTTGTACTGCAAATATTCTAACATTCTCACCTGGCAGGTGCACTAACCTTACACGGGAGTGGGTGGTACATGGGTTAAATAAAGCTGTTTATCGAAAAAAATAACCTTAAAAAACGTGAGATACATTTCATACAGTTAACTAAGAGATGTATTTAAGATACGAATAACTTCAAATATTTTTATTTGACACTTACTTACAGATCACAAATATAAACACTTAATGCTTGTTATTGTAAAGCTTCCTAACAAAATGATATTTCTACTACCAGCATTTTCAGTATTACCATTTTTTGGAAAGTACAGTGTTTTTTACTTGCAACATAAAAACATACATTTTTTGTGTGTACACCATTCAAGTTTCAATCACATTTTCCTGTTTCGAGGAGAAATGTTATAGCACTGTTCCACAGATCAACGATCAACATGCTGGAAGCATTAGCATGGCCACAAAAATACCCAAGTCGGCCACAAGAATCTTTTCTCCATATGCTTGAAGATTTTTCTGTCAAAAATGAAATTGAATCCACTACACATCAATCTTATNACAAGAATCTTTTCTCCATATGCTTGAAGATTTTTCTGTCAAAAATGAAATTGAATCCACTACACATCAATCTTATATGTGCAAGAGCAATACACTAATGATTATTTTATGCTGATAAATGAGGTACTGCTTTATGGCATACATTTANTTTATATGTGCAAGAGCAATACACTAATGATTATTTTATGCTGATAAATGAGGTACTGCTTTATGGCATACATTTATAAAACTAAGATGGAACATATAATCCATCACGCAAAATTTTCAAAGCAATAATTGCAATCTTCAATAAAAAAGTTAATAAAGGATGGAAAGAATGGGCACATTACAAAAGAGACCACCCTATAGTACCTTTTTCTTTATCTAGATTAGTTTCTATACAATGGCCCTGTTATGAAATGGTCTATCCTTTTAAATTTTCCTACAAATTTAATCTCTTAACAGACCCTAATGCTGCATTTGATTTTTTAAATATGAATGTTTTGTTTGAGTGCCACCTAATTATCACTCATAACTCAGTTCTTATAGAAATGGGATACAGGCATTAAGTTGAAACACTGGTGCAATCAGGGTGTCCACTCAAATCCCATCCACATTCAACCCCAACTGTGATTAACAAAACCAACAGTAAATGCAATACTGGAGAATTGAAAAAAAGTTAAATGATGCCTGAAAATGTAAGAATTTAGAGTGTGCAATGCAATTATATTTTTATTATTAGTTCCTATGTCTCCCTTTATATCAAATTAATTCCTATAATTTCCAAGATGAGTGGACACGCAAGATTAGATTCACATTTTTTTAAACATTAAATTGTGATAAAATCCAAATGCAATAAATTGACAAACCAACTGACACAAAAGTATTAAATATACCTGTACCGCCCTTGTTTTAAATATATATATAAAAAAAGCACCAACACTCAAACTTTTAATTTCTCCTCTTGAAACACAAATTATGAAGAAAATTGTCATATGGGTTTTAATACTGCAATAATCTTACACCTGCTGGAAATATCCAATTCTGCTTCAATCCTTTTCTCTGAAGAAATTTTACATATATGGAATTACCAGTATTATAAATTCACCCCAGATTTACAGATCATGATAATGAAAACTACAGTTTTCACCAATAAGAGATGATTTTTGTTATACTCAAGTCAATATTATTATTCTTTACATTACAAATACTAATTTCCTTTATTCAAAATACTGTTCCATTAAATCTTTATTACATCTCTATGAAAGTTGCANTACATTACAAATACTAATTTCCTTTATTCAAAATACTGTTCCATTAAATCTTTATTACATCTCTATGAAAGTTGCAAATTTACCAACAATTTTCCTTATTAAGCATTCCTCTGCCAATTAAGATACTTTCAGTATCTTTCAAATTCCTTTTAGAGCACTGTCTTTTACATTTCCAAATTTTCACAAGTTTCTAACTTGCAACCACATAATTAAAATCTGAGGGGTAATGGTGTATCAAAAACAAAAATAAAACTGCATGATTATGTAAAGGTGAAAACCTCTGGTCATTATTAACAAATAATACTCTGACTTTACAATTATTCATTTAAAATAGCCAAATAATAAAAAAAAAATTCCAGATCTTAACTGCCTAGCACTATACACTACAGAAGTGAAAAAACCTGCTTCGTTATGAAAGTTACTTCGGAATGCTTCATTAGAAAGCTGCTCTTTCACATCCACATAGAACAAAATACTGAACTGAACCTGTTACACTTTATGACACACGATAAAACACAATCTCCACAAAACTGTGGATAGTTTATAGAACCAATGCTGTTATAACAACAAAACCACATTCATTATTCATCTTGACGCCACAGTAAGAAAATTGAAGTTTCTTTGTTTGGTAGACGTAAAGTACGATGACTGATGAGTTTACGAACTGCCTTTGGCAGTCTCGATTCACAAAATTAAAAATACTTCTTCTAGTGGTTTAAAACTGACACATGTAAGGGATATTGACCACTAAGTCTTTTAGTAGCGACGTGATTGGCCACCATAATCACGCGACTGGCCATAGCCAGCTGAACCGCCACCTGAAATCAGCGCAACACCAAGACACATTATGGGATCTACAGCAACTCACACTTCTCTCGACTCATTCCAGCAACTATGTTCTACAGTCAGTTTAAGCAGGAACCACAAAGGTGGAAATGGTTTCCTAAATCAGTGCTTATACTTTCAAATAACCTTTTACAAGCCAAGAGATGCTCCTTTTAACTATCCTGCCAAGAAATTAATTTTATTTTGGATAAGCAAGATTTTCTGCATTTCATACTGAATGACCAGTGTGGCAAAACTTATCAAATATGGTAAATTAATTCCATTTTGTATGATAAATCACCATGGCAGTTTTATGATCATAATCATGTTATTTATATAAAACAGACAATATATTAAGTGCAAAGTTCTTACGCCATAGCCATCAACAGCATACTATACCACCTTACAGATACTGACGTTTAAAAGTTTTATGGCCATAAAACACTTCCATCTCAGAATCGATATAAAATTCTTGAAAAATATTTACTTAGTATGTGTATCAGTTTTACAAGTTTATTTTATTTGTAAGCATGTGCTATTTGGGTGATATTCACAATAAATGCAGTCTTCTTTTTTCATACCTGGCTTATTTCTCTTGGCTATGTAAAACAAATTCAATACACTACTCTCTAAAAGTTAGTAGTACTCCACCGAGCGCTTTACATTTTAAAACCTTACAGTAAAGCTAAATTTGTATAGTGCATTATTATAAAACAGAGGTTCACCACCTAGCATGAGACAGCATCATTAAAGGAAACNAAGCTAAATTTGTATAGTGCATTATTATAAAACAGAGGTTCACCACCTAGCATGAGACAGCATCATTAAAGGAAACTCAAGCCAGGATGCAATCAATCCAGGCCGTCTCCAACTTCAATTTCCCGCACAGTTCAGAGCTACATTAATGTCAAGGTTAATTAACCACTTAGCTTAGCATAACTTAATGGAATATTTAGGTTNGCACAGTTCAGAGCTACATTAATGTCAAGGTTAATTAACCACTTAGCTTAGCATAACTTAATGGAATATTTAGGTTACCTCAACAGAGGCGGGTCAGTTCTGGTACTCAACTATTATTTCGTGGGCTTCTTTGCAACCAAACAAAACAGGATTTCTTCTATCACAATTGGTAATGATATTGATGACTTCCTTAATGGTAAGCTCAAAACAAATTTCACTAAAATCATCATTACAAAAATATTTACACATCTATCAAATAAGTGTGTTACTCCCAAAATTAAAGGTAAGTTTACAAATGATTAAACAATCTGTTACTATGTACTATGACCAAAATCTCCTTCGAGCCACTACGGTGGAAGAGCGTTATAACGATAGTAAAAAATGGCAAAATAAATTATCGCTATAACAAAATTCAGTGCTCCATAATTTTTTTATGTATCTGCCGCTGTAGAAACGAATGGTGCAAACTACGCGAATGCAGCAACAAGTTGATACAAAAAAAAAAATTGACTGGCTTTAGGTAACGACCAGCAGGCATGGCCTTGCTTCCTGCCCTCTTCTACATTTGTGGAAGAGGTGTGAGGGAGTTAGTTGCCCACCAATCAGCATGCTATGTAACTCATTGTCTCTCTCTGTAACACACAAAGCCTGGAGATCACAGAAGTACGATCATCTTTCTCCTCCTGTCTCGCACCCCTCTACACACTTCTTTGCCCCTGTCAAGCGACTGATCACTTCCTTTCTCTGCCCATTCCTCCTCACTCCACTCCACTCTCTCTCTCTCTAGTGCTCACAAAGCATACAGCAGATAAATAACACACTTCCTTCGTAGCAGGAAGGGCTGGCACCATGACAGATGTTACTTTCCTACTGTGTTCCAACCCATGGAAAACACACGTATCTGTTCAAATTTAAACAAATGAAGCTTCATGGTAGATTAGAAAAATATCTGGACAATCAGGAATAATATTTTGAAGGAAATGAAAAATGTCAACATTGAAAACAAGACATTTTCAAACAAATGAAAAAATTATGATTTTAACTTTGCTTTACTACAGAAAAAATGAATTACTGGCAATTATAAAAAATGTATTTAATTATTTAGGCAATAAATTTACATTACCTTTATTTTTCCATTACTCCTAGTGTGCAGAATTCACTGTTGTACACATGTAATACCATCTCATAAATTGTACTTCACAACTGCAAACATGCCCTATTGATATATCTGCTCAACTCAACAGTATAATTCACACAACAGAATGTAGGCTACTATAGCTAGTTATCATTGCAAAATTACTTTTTTTTAAATCTCACATTATACTAGTTTCTTATGAGAGAGAGTGTTTTGATGATGAAGTGGAAAATTTTGTTTGTACAGAAATAAAATTCAATTTTAACTTCAAAAGAACTAAATGCGAAAAATATGTCGTAATTTGTACAGATGCGGGAAATACTCAACACACAAATATTGTTGCATTTTTTATATAATGAACCACATTTTTTTCTCTCAAAAAATTAGGCTTTCAAAGAGGATGCAGGGGGCGTGTTTCAGGTGCCACTTGGGACGTTCTTGCACGCATCCGGCACACGAGTCGATTTTGCAGTGGCATATACCGGCGCCGCTTGCTGGCAACCTATTTCCCACATAAACTGAGGTAAATGATGAAATAAAAGACTCTGGATATAGTTGGAGAGTTTGCCACAAACAGCAAAACTCTCTTATTCCTCACGTGAATTGTCCACATTATGTTCAGACATAATAGCCTACTGGGGACATGTCACCTGTTGGAGTACTTGCTTATTCTTTACTTTACTCAATATTTCAGAACTCGGGCAGCGTTTGTTATAAAATTCTTACTGTACCAATTTTATTAGTACTGAAACTTGGAATATTGCTTTCATTTCTTATGGCCGAGATCCAATTATAGTGAGAACAACCAGAACTGACCCATTTCAAAATAGATGACGCACACAAGAAAATCTCTACCTCTAAAAACACATGGGCCATTCCATATCAATTCAGGCAGCCTCCAATAAATGTGTAAAGTTAATAATCTCCAATTTTTTTTTTTCAGAAAAAAAAATCTGGATACCAAAAACATTTCCACCAATTAAATTATTGTGCCAAGTTACAGCCACTCAAAAAATTTAGTTTAAAAAGTGCCCAAGTGGAAATATATTCTCAACATAAAATTTTCAAATAGTAAGTGTTCCTCTGAAATTAAATATTTCTTTTTCAATTAAACATCCACAAATCTGATGAAAATGTAATTTTTGTTTGTATNTGTTCCTCTGAAATTAAATATTTCTTTTTCAATTAAACATCCACAAATCTGATGAAAATGTAATTTTTGTTTGTATTGCAAATTTTTTTTTTTTACTAAAAAGTAAATAACCATAAGTGACACCACTGGTACTATCCCTATGGTAATTCCAGCCATATTTTTTCCTTTGTGCATGATGCGTAGCATTACTGTAAATTTATTATCAAATTTGGTTGTTAAAAGGGACAAATTACTCCAAAACACTAGTTTCAAAAACTCTGATGTTTTCAAATTATGTCCCAATGAAATGGAAACAAGCAGTGGAAGTAATGTACACTGGGTTTTGTCTGGTAACTTTGAAATTAATTTTAATTTTTGANTGAAATGGAAACAAGCAGTGGAAGTAATGTACACTGGGTTTTGTCTGGTAACTTTGAAATTAATTTTAATTTTTGATGTGCCACTTGCACATCTTAATATCCAATGGCCTTTGCAGCTGGAACAGAGGTTAAGGCTGTCGCCTGGTTTGAAAGCAGTGAGAACTTGGTATACAGAAATACGCGTTAATGAAANCTGGAACAGAGGTTAAGGCTGTCGCCTGGTTTGAAAGCAGTGAGAACTTGGTATACAGAAATACGCGTTAATGAAATGCAAATTATCGAAGATATAAACATGAAAAGAAACCAGAGTGTGAGAAATGTATTTTGCACTATTTTTAGTTATGTTGCTAAATCAGAAGATTTTAGTTTCTTATCTAAATTTGCAGGAGAGCTGGGACAACAATAACAGTAGCACGTACTTAACAGACACGTTCAACACAATGGAACTGTATATAGTAAACTCTCGATTCAAAGACCTAGATAGCCACAACTTTGCACAAATTTATTTTGNAACACAATGGAACTGTATATAGTAAACTCTCGATTCAAAGACCTAGATAGCCACAACTTTGCACAAATTTATTTTGTAAAAAAAACCCTTTTAAAATATAATAACATGGATTTTTTTTAATTGGAGGTGTTCAACTGACACGCTGCCTGATGAGGTGGAAAGGGTCATATGACACTGCATGCAAANAATTGGAGGTGTTCAACTGACACGCTGCCTGATGAGGTGGAAAGGGTCATATGACACTGCATGCAAAATGGAAAAACCAATCCATTCCTTAGTATCAGCATTACGGTACAGAGATAAAGGATAACTACTGGGGACATTACAAACTACTCTCTGCAAGTAAACACATTTTCAATTTCATTGGTTAAAATTTGATAGCATGGTCTGTTTTTATCTATGAAATTTCTGAATTTTCAGCCAGTGTGCATAAAAAATAACTCCAATAAAAATAACTGAACTAGAGAGTACGGATGTCACGTTCCACCTATTTGACTGCTTCTCGGTTCAGTTCTTAAAAATCAGTTCTCAGTTTTATTCTATCTAAGTGGAGAGGGAACAGAACTTTTCAAAAATAACACTCACCATTGATCTGTGTATTTTGGTAGAGATGAAATTGTACATTGCATTACCCAGAAATAAATATTTGTTAAATCTGTTTTTAAAGTTTGATATTGATTTTGACCTCTCCAAGTAATCTGTTTTTCATACCATAAAAACATTACGTAAAATTCATTATCACTCTCAATAGGAAAATACTGCCGGGCTTCGAAAACTGTTATGTGCTTTTTATCTCTGAAAATAAAAGTGACATCTCGCCTACAATGGAGAACTACATTCTTGATACCACAACCGGTCCTCAAAACACTCCAGTATTTTTAAACTTTTGATTATTCCATAGATGCACTACCAATAATATGATCATAGTTTCCAGTGATGCAACACCAACCCTATTTTCCAGTGATTGACCACTCAAGCATTTCATTGGAATGAAGGCACTGTCCCTTGTTGACGATAGCACAGAAAATTCTCATACATAATGCGCACACAAGCTATGGCTGCGGTGCATTTGTTCACTAGTTACAGCAGGGCTGCCATTTTAAAGGATTCCATCAGTTTTCACAGAATTACGATATAACATATTGACTCATGTTATTGAAACATCACGGATATCTTCTATTGTACCTCTGCATGTATGTTTTGTTTATTTACAAATTGCCACGCTCCCTAACTATTTGAAAGCGTTAAAAGAATGCTATTTAAGAACTGCAGATAGAACTTTAGCACTTGCGGTGGCAACATTTACAACTACATATGAACATACCGTTGTTCTGGCTACATACATTTTGTCATCACGGAGACCTACTTTAAATTTCAAGTATCCACTTACTATTGTCTCATTAAATTTTTGACTTGTTAAGTCATTTATAATTTGTTGAATTTAATTAGATTAACAGTTAACCTCGTATGCATTTTTAAATGTGAAGTGTTTATTGAAATGCATATAAGTTGTTTATGCCAAAAATAGCAGCATTTTAAAGTGTACATTTCACAGAAGAAATAGCTGTGTAGTTAATAGCCTTAGGTGATAAAAAAAAAACGTAAAGCATCGCCTGATAGGGCTCCATTTAGGCAACAATATAAACGAGTGGGAAAATGAAATGGTTATAAAGTTGGAGGGAGGTACTTACCAGGNTTAGGCAACAATATAAACGAGTGGGAAAATGAAATGGTTATAAAGATGGGGGGGAGGTACTTACCAGACAAAATGCAAATGCAGGGTATACAACTGTAATGGTTGGAGAATTTAACACAGTGCTTTCAAAAGTTAGGGGACAAAAAGAAAACTTATGGCTTCTCCACTGAACTTGCCATGCGGCACCACATGCTCGTGGTGAACTCCCAACAGTGTGTGAGCAGTTGGCACGAGATGTTCACCTTACATTAGAACATCTGGCAAACGACATTGCCAGAAATATCAGCGCAGCAGCAAACACACTGCATGATCCTGTTGTTCGCAACACTGATATTTCCGACCCATCCAAGAAAGAGTGTGGTGATTTGGAGAAAGTTGAAAAACAGACAAAAAAACACAAGGCAAGCCAGAAATTTAAACCTTCACTGGGTAGAAAAAATATTATTGCCTGAAAAATACATTTNAAAAAAAACACAAGGCAAGCCAGAAATTTAAACCTTCACTGGGTAGAAAAAATATTATTGCCTGAAAAATACATTTTTGCACCACTGAATACAGACTTTTCACTTCAAAGTTGAACTACGATTTTCAAGATCAACAGAGGTTGGGTAAAAACTGCTCCAAATTATCTATTACTGTTCAAATGAGAAAATATACCCTAAGTTGGTACTGGAGTGGACTATAGAAAAGCACATCTGTAAGTGCAACCAATGAGGTAATTGAAGGGGTGAGGGGAGATGCAACAATGCAACTCTCAAGCAACATAGATCGTAAATTGTTCCAAGTGTAGCCACACAACAGTATAATAACTGAATGTTTGAAAGAACAGCTGTCAATGAGTGCAACGTCTCAATTTGAGAAAAAAGGGAAAAATCTGGACAAAAGAGTAAAAAAAGGGGGGAGGAAATGGCGAAATATTTACTTGTTGCACGTTGACACCATAGGGGTCGGGCTAGGCCAGCTAATATCTAAAAATAGATACGCCTTCCTAGGCTGCGAGCATTAGCTTCGCCAACATCTATTAACTACGCCCACCTTCCCCTNTCTAAAAATAGATACGCCTTCCTAGGCTGCGAGCATTAGCTTCGCCAACATCTATTAACTACGCCCACCTTCCCCTAAAGCAGCCAAATGTTTCAGTGCACAATGTGACTACCCCGCAGTGTTTGCCCTGTTCTATGCCTGTCATTGTGCCTACAGCGACCTTTTCTGGAAACTGTGAGGGGTAATTCTAGTAATGTTATTCTATATTATAGAATGTATTGGTACATGATTTAATATTGATCTGAAGATGTTGCAAGCTTACAGCGTGCTTCACAATTTTCTCTGCTGCCACTGAAATTTATCGCAGCGAGTTGAGCATTATGAAAAGTTTTGAGGTCCCTTGAAGAAGCGTTAGTATTTGTCATGCAACTCCCGGTGACAACAACTATGCCCCAGCCAACTCCTTCCAGATTCCTGTCGACATCATGTGCCTACGACAATACTAAACCACCTTAAAACATTGGGTTTATGTTAAAGGCCAACAAATATTAATTACTAGCAGAATCATTAAATATCCCCAGTAGACATCACAGCAAAATCTNTTTATGTTAAAGGCCAACAAATATTAATTACTAGCAGAATCATTAAATATCCCCAGTAGACATCACAGCAAAATCTTTTACTAAATTTACAGAAATGCATTAGTTGAAAACTTACCATACTCTGGCTTGCCATAGCCTCCACCATAACCAGGAACATCTGAAAATAAAATTAACTGGTAATGACAGTTAACTCCTGCATCTGCACCTCTTGTCTAGATACTAACAGAATACAATTTTACAAGAATATTTCTACACACTCCTGATATACTCAGTATGGCATTAATTGATTAAATCCAAATAACTGTGAAATTTCCAGCTATAGAAGCGAATTTCATAGACTTGTCAAACACGACAATTCTACACATTCAAGAAAAAATTTCAGTAATAAACTAAATATGTATTATTCCAAGTACTCTCATAATATTTACTAATATTAGTATTATATAGTACCAAAAAATTTCATTATTTACTTTCCTATTAAATTACAGGATAGATATTCTACATGTAACCATAATGTTTGATGATTGTATAATGAATTTTAAAATGTATAACACAATTCTTAGGAACTTCTTGAGAACTTTATAACAGAGTTATACTGTAGCTTGAATGTTTTCTTCAACATTACCATCTCCATTTTCTTTTTTCATTTAGTTTTAAATAGACAAATACCTAACAAGGGAATGTGTTCACCAAAGTGTAACAAGGTTGGGTTTTTTTGGTTGACTAATATCTAATCCACCATCTACAGATAACTGCCTATGTAGAATTTTTATTAGTCCCCTGAAATTCTATGGATAGTGGTTCCACTGTACTTCTTTGTCAATAAACTTTTTTTTTTACCTGACGAAAGCTTAAATAACTTGAAAGTTACACAAAACGATAAAAAAATATGTGACAGGCTGCATCAGACAAAAAGTCTGTAGAAATACGTTGACCAATTCAGCAGCTACACTCGTGGATACAGAAAGCTATTGACTAGCAGCCACTTTCCAGCTGGACGACATGAACACACACGAGACCCCAAACCTACGACATTCAACCTTCACAGCCCCCCAACACACAGTTTTCACATAAGACGTACCAAGATAATAAGAGCATTGCACTGTTCTCAAGTGACGTAAACTCACCGTAAGCGCTGGCACCAGTGGAATATCCATCATCGTAGCTTGGCGCTGTGTCGTAGCCAGGTCCACTGCTGTACCCACCGTAACTGTCGACGACAGGCGCTGTCACAAGCAAACACACATGTACACACGACTCGCACACTTACCAACTACTCCTAACTCCTACAGCTCACCACAGCCGGAGAGATTCTCACAAAAAAAGGGCTACAGGCATGACTACCACTTGAAACACAACAGGACTGACCATGAACGCGTTAACTTCATAACAAGCAAATTGAAATTTATATCGAAAGGTATTGCAATATTATCCTACTGTGCTCATACAAATATAAATATCATTTTACTCCAACTTTTACTTCAAAAAACTATCTCTAGTCTTATTTTCACATACTAACATTTTTGTTGGCGATATTCCTGCTTGAACGGTGCAAGGCAATAGCCTAAAATTTTAATTAAATGTATTTGTTTCAATATTATAATACAAACTTCGAAAAATGACAGGTGCTCTATAACAGAGGACAACATTCTGAGCACAAACATTGCTTTTAATTTTCATTCCATTATCAAGCTTTTAGTTCCACATATACATGAGGAACAAGTGGCAATCTTACCAATAATTATACACTACGAACTAAATTATAATCTATAATATGTAAAATAACATGTCTGAAGATGCTACCACACTCACCCCACTAATACACAAATTGTTTAAAACCGCAAAGAAATAGCCCCAAAAAATTACGAAAACATCTGATAAAAAGGACTTCACAAAATTGCACAGCGTACGATAGAACATACTTCTGTCAATGCTCGAGGAAGATGTGCTAGTATTTGGGCAGTGTGGGTGAACATAAACTGGAACACACCTGGTTTGCTGTACGAGGCGTAGCTATCTGGCTGTACACCGTAGCCCGGGGCCGCAGGAGGGGGGCCGTAACCTGGCACAGACTCCGCTGGAGGGGGTGCGTAACCACCATAGTCGGCACCGTCGTAGCCACCCGAACTGGAGTAACCAGCACCGTATGCCAGGCCGCCGCCGTAAGGTTGGTTACCACCGTACCCCGGAGCGCCGTACGCTGGTGGCTCCGCCGCATAGTGGTTGTTTGCCGCTGCAGGTGGGTATGATGGCGGAGCCCTGTCACATTCACAGCACAGTTTAAACTTCTGTCTAAATGACAGCACTTGCAAAACTTATTCTATCATGGGAAATAAAACAATGGACAATGTCTGCTAAATTACAAACGTGCGATAAAAAATATTATTTTATCACCCACCAGTTAGAGAAGTGCATGCGTAACTGCTCACCATAATTAACTATAACAGAGTACAACTGCATCAGTGTCACAGCAAAACAAGCACAGTTTCACAAAGGACTGGCCCAAATTAAATTTATTAACCAGGAAATTTTATAAATTCCAAATTTGCGTGTTTACTTTGTTTATTTGCCAGGTGCTATACAGTAGTTTATAAACCAGAAAGACATTTCATACCAAAAGATTTTACTTTAGTCTCCTCCAAAAACAAAATATTGCTAATATTGGAAATTAAAGTTTTCTTATATTTTTTTTGTATCCTTGCATCTCTCAATAATTTAAGTATTATCAACACAGTATCCGATACTGCTTCTATTCAGCCAGCCTAAATGACAACATAAAATTATTTTTTTTCACCCACCTTCTGTAAACTTAAAATTATTATCAATTGGTTTACACATTTGTTAATACCAAATGTTGACTGTGGTTCCAAGAGATAAAATAGTGTATTTTGGCTAAATGGCCTGTTATTTTGTGATTCTTGATTAATTTCAGTGTTAGGTGGCATATTAGCTTCTATTGCAGGTCACTATTCACCATATAATATTGGTTCTACTCTTAACAAATTCCCAGACTTTTCCAGGTATTGTCCATGGCCAAATGTAAGACAAAAATTAGACATCAGTATACATAAACTAACAAATATTTCCTAAAGAATTTAAATCCTAGGACAAAGGTGGAACAAACTCCTACCATTTGATCTAAATTCTCTAACCTTTACAATTTCCCTGATATTCCCCAGACCTCCCCTGATACTACACATCCTGTTCATCCATTTTTCTTAAATTCTCAAATTGGACTTTCGCTACCAACATAACATACAGCCAGCTTGGTTGTGGAACTGTTTAGAACATGTGTAACTCTTTTAGGATGATGTAAACTCTCTTCAAACCCAAACCTTAATAGGGAACCACTTTTCAATCAATATAAGCTATGTCATAAAAAATGCAATTAAAACAGGTTTTTCCTTTTTTGACCACACTAATAAAATTGTTACAAATTTACATTTAAATGACACTAGTCTCGCCAAAACTGTTCAATTTCTACTACATTTCAGGCCACATGTCCAACTATCTCTATTGGGATGATGTTGGCACTATGACAGACCCACTCATTTAAGTCTGTATGTAGTTCTGGCTTCAATATCTTCTTGCTTTAAATGTAAAATTAAAATCCAGATGAACATAAACCAAATGTTATCACAAAAGCAATAGAGGAAATGGTGTTGAATATATAGCCATGCTCAGTTGTGCACGACACAGGTTTTTAATGCCTAATGAACGTTTTGGAAATCAAGAATAAACTGCAAGCTGAACATTATTTCGCAGTGTTCTCACAAAAACTATAGACAGAGTCAAAACTAAAACAACACCCACGTTTCATCCATTGTCTGCACTGCCATGTACATGTACATNTGTCTGCCCTGCCATGTACATATACAGCAAAACCTCGTTGTTGGGATCCAGTTTATTCAGTTATACATTAGAGATGTGCGAAGTTTCGCATTTTCCAAGTCGAATCGAAGACTTCTCTACCTTCGACTTTTCATCTTTGAATAAAAAAATTGTTGAGTGAAAAGTAAAAGATTTTCACCAAGTGATTTTTCCACCGAAAATAGTATCAAAACCAAAAGCCAGTATCATTAATAAAGATGTGCGGATATTAGAAAATTTATATAGTTGCAAATAGTAATTTACGAATTATTCACAATCAAATTTCGAATATCTTATGAGAAAATTGTGAATAATTTAAATTCCCGTTTGAGTGGTTGTAGAGCTGTGCCGACCTTTTGAAAGTCTTCCTGTGGATGGAAGCACGCTGGGAAAAGATGTTCAACTTACACTGTTTTTTCAAACAAAGTTTGTAGTTTTTATCGCAAGCTCCACCCTGCTGAGATAATCTACCAGCTTGGCATTGACGAATCTCTCTTGATAGGTGAACAAGACGTTATGCTTGACACACACCAGTGGAAGGCTGTTTAATAGGAGGGTGACCGACCATAACATAACACAGACCTTTACTCGTAACTAAAACCTATATTCGCGGAATGAGTNAAAAAAAAAAAAAAAACACGCAATGAATGTTTATATCACATAATACTCGTCACACCATTTACCAAACATCCGCCATCTTCCTTGCAGCAACTAGTTATTTTTGAGTGTTAGAAATTTTGGATGTCTCCCAAAGTGTCAACAATTCGTGGATCACATTTTGTAGCTTTCTTTGAACGACACACCTGTTCAAAAATTAAAAAATCACCAAGCAAAAGTGTTACTGTTAAGGTAGCGGGAATTACTACAAGGCCTTGATGACCATAGAATACACGCGACTAGTGAATATTTGAAAGGAAATAAGAATGTATATTAGCGCACACGTTAAAATGAAATTTTCATTGCTGCTGCAGAGACCTCAAAATTTATCAAACTCTATAAATGTGAATTTTCACGTAAAAAAACAAAAAATTACTATTTTTGAGAATTCTAACTGTAATTCACAAAGTGTACAAAATCCTGTAGTATTTATTGCGAATTATTGTTTTATGTCACACAGTTGCTTCTTACGACGTATTTTGTATGCTTTTGCATATTCGAACACGAATACATGCAGATTTGGTCAGTAGATTTTTTCGATTTATCACCATAGACGAAAACATATTTTACTTTCCGTAACATGTGTTTAGGGCATAAATAACATGACCGCAAGCGATGATGCGTCACTTTGAGTAACACACTAGTGCATGGCCCTGCAAAAGTTTATTTCCGCACTAGGAAATGCAGTTGGGTTCACGTCTACCATACCAAGCACCACGTTATCTATGGAATTCGCGCCAACTAGCTCGCAGAGTTTGTTTAAATTCACAGCATCTTGACGTTCAATACAACAATTATTAATTTTTTTACACAGCAGAGTGGCAGTCAAAAATGTGTTTTTATGCCTTTTTTAATGCAGAATAAATATGTAAATTGAATTATCACGTATTTTAATCTTGTATTCTTCCAGGTAACTGTACTTTTTATCAAACATATTCTCTGTAAATGTGTGCAGTAAAAAATGGCACATTTTGAACAAACAAAAGTTTTGTGAGCAGGCCTAATGAGAAAATCTGTTGTTGAAAGTTCAGATAATTAAAAACATAAAGACAGACTTCTCTAATTTTTGACTGTCTGTAGATGGCACTTTTATAATTGTGTACAAATTGTTTACATTAGCCTCTTCATGAAACAGTATGCCCTTGCCAGTGCGGTGTGACCACTGTGTCAGGCTGAATACAAAACCTCAAGAAAATATGAAATGGTTTTCAATGTTGTCTTGATAAAGGAAACGAGTGATTTTGTCTTAAAATCGTGGCTGTATTTTGTCTGAGAGTTAGGTATTTTAGCAAGGAAATTTATAAAACACTGCCAATTTCAGGTTTTACGAGTAGTGATATTTATCAAATTATGTACGACTCTAAAAAGAGAACATGAAAAATGGAGCAATTCTCGTGCAGAAACCTGCATTTTTGTAGCACGAAAATAATAGCTATGTTTGACAAAAAATAACACCTATTTTTGGGGGAAACCACTACTATTTCACGTCTCTCTAATTAGTGAGAAACAGCAAAGCATAACTTATTAACAGGAAACAACTTCACTTCTTTTATGGGAAATTCCGCTTGGCATTCAGATACGTACATTGGCTTTAAATAAACACGATGGGAAGGGAAGTGATTTCACAAGCACTGTAGTAGAATGTATTTCGTGTTTCATATATTGCAAACACATACAAGTGGAACAGGGCATATCACGGGTTAATGGGTCAAGCCAAAAGGACAAGAGAAATCAGAAAACTTAAAGCAATCTGAACTCTTAAAACAAAAAAGAAAACAAAACAAACTTGTAACTATGTTATCATAAAACTTATCCGAAAAACAAACAATGCACACACACAGTGAAGCGATCATGAGACTATGGCCTGGGAAAGGTATTTTTTGGGAAGGGGGGAGCTGTTAATGACTGGCCTTGTTTTTAGAGTACAAGGTGGAGACAGATGTGGAGAGAGAGGGGTGGGCGCAGAACAAAACTTCCCATTGTGATGTTAAAAAAAAAGGCCATTTCCGGGCGGGAGCCTGGCGGCTTCCTCACTCTAAAACACAAGTGCAGCAATTTTATAGGAATTTTCGTTGTATTTTATTTGTTTTTCATATTGTGGCATACAAATTAAAGGTAGCAGCATATTTTATGTTGTGGACCAGCAAACTTTATGAAATCAAATTTCATAGTTATTTGTTATATTTTTGCAAACAATTAGTAATTTCTTTGACTTTTTTAAAATTTGTAATGGTCCCTAAGAGTGGTTTTGTAAACCTTCTGCCCTAAAATTTGGCAAGTACTTGTACAATCAGGTCCCAAAAAAATGTAATACACCAGAACAAATTCCACCTTAAGATATATCTACATCATTAGTACATAACATAACACCAGAGGTACTCACCGGGGCACTGCATATCCGTTGGCACCAGGTGCAGAGTCAAAGCGCCCCCGCTTTGCCATGGGCCCTCCTTGTGGTCCTCCTCTTTTCCCTGGACCACCGTACCTGTCTCCAGGGCCGCCACTGCCACGCCCACCTCGATCAAAGCCTCCTCTGCCACCACGCCCACCTCTATCCATTCCTCCTCTGCCACCCCGGCCACCTTCACAACACAAAAATTCATCACCATTAAAAGTTACACTCCCAAATTCACACTGCTACCATCAAATCCAACTGGTTCTAACTGCCATGTTTCATAAATACTGGTTTACCGTTTGTCCCCCAAATCTAAGCCCAGTCCCTCACTCAAGCGCACTAAGCCGTGTTTGTGCTATGGGTATGCCGCCATGCTTAATTTCTCGTGAAAGAAGGACTCGCACAGTACGCGTTAGGTATGTAGGTATAAATTCACTAGGTTTTTCTAATTAGATTCTGTTCGGCCAGCATTGCGGATTTCAAAAACGCAGTTCCCAGTGTAACACTGTGATACAAAAGAGCCGATTTAGCTTCTTGTTTGCGAGAAATTAACGTACAGTAGAAAGTAGTGCTCCTGGTATAACCTTTTAATAAGTATCGGCCACCAGGAGGGGAGGTTTGGTGAGGAACACTGCTACCATGTTTCATCACACAATGGCTGAAAGTACAAGTTTTCGTATCACCCAAAAGTTGCAGTCTTCTAGGTACTACATCCTAGGCACATGTAAGCATAGGAATGTGCCGTATGCTAGACACCTCTTCACATATTAATGGGGAGGGAAGACATGTTGGAGCTGCAGGTAGCAGATGACACCCAAGAGAGGGTGCGGAAGATGCAAAAGGCAACAGTAGTTGCTAGGCACAGTTCCCCTTAACTCCAGGTGCTATTAAAGCCCTTCTCGATATGCATGTAAGGGGAGAAAGAATGGTTGCAATGAGCCAAGCAAATGCAGAGTGGAAGGAGATGACAATGGTTGACGGGCAGTACACTCACCATTTATGGTAGTTTGCATTAACAGACACTTTTATGCCGTTTACAAGCAATAGTTGTCACAAGTAGCTGTCATACTCGCAGGGAAAATAATTAAAGTTAGTTACAGCAACAGGTAAATGTTTGTGAATCAATGATATACAGTTCAAATATAATTTTTTAAAAAATTAAAATTATTTACAAATTTTTTTATTATTAGAGAATCAAATCAATTGTTACAGGGTAGAATACTTTCTGTAGGGGAGATACAGTTATAATGTAGTGAATATACAATTCACATTTATGAACACCTCTGTCTTTAGGGAGTCTGGTATAATCTCTAGGTACCCTTAAAACAAAAGTAACAGAAACATTACAAAACAAAAACACTTTTATCTTCCAGAGCTCCTTGATTTTACTGATTTAGATTTTACGTGTAATTTACCTTCCATAAACTAAGTCATTATAGCTGTTATTATGCACATTGACAGTAACGTCGGTTTTGTTCAACCCGCTCTTAAGGAATGTGCAAAAAAAATCAAGATGAAAATTTTAATAAATCAATGATAGCTAACTATTTCATGTTACAAAATAATGTTAAATTGTAATTTTTACTAAATGTTACATTAGTAAGTTTTCTTTGCCATGCTAATCGATCGATCCTGCATGAACCCTCGTCATTCAATCTTGTTTTTTACAACCAATAAGTTTAAATGGCTCTATACTGCTAGAATATTTCCACATTGCTTATTCAAAGAATACAATTCCGTAGCACTGTAACTGCGACTTCCCGCTTGCAAGGACATGTTTAGAAGCATGCAGAGCCACAGATCGCTAACAGGCAGACATGACATTCCCCATAACCTTGGCACTGTGCGGCAGGACTAAAACTTTTTCGTGCTACAGAAACAACAGTTTTAATTTTAGCATCAAGTATTAGTAATCACATAAACTAACCATAGATGAATACATTGCAAGGCACGTGGACACTTAAATGTGTATCGTCTGTGTCAAACGAATACAATGCAGTTATTTACAGTTTTCTACATGTCATGATAGTTTAAAGAAACTCCTCATTCCCGCCAAACTAAAGCAAAATGCACACTTAGTCTAATTCGTCAATTACGCAACTTTATGTTGGCACAATTGTTTAGCATCCTGCGTTAATTTGCAGATTGTGTTTGCATTTACATTTCATTCTTACCAGTTGGAAGTTTCAGGCTGTGTGTTCGACTTTCAACGCCCGTCTGCCAGCCCAAGAAAAGTAAAAATCGACATAGACAAGGTAATTGAAACCAGCAGAGAACTAAACTGTATTATTTTTAGGGGCATGCAGGATCCCGGGACTTCTGGGAAAAAGGAGGGAAAATTACGAGAAACGTAAAAAGCAGTTACTCATTCCATGTATTCTCAGCTTCATACAGCTGTGGTGGGCGGCCAGCTTAATTTTTCTTTTCGCTTCTTTTACACATTGACATTGACCTGGGGCCGGCTTCCTTTTTTTTTTGCTTCTTTTATGCAGTGATGTTGGAATGTGACACCTCTCACTAAAGGATTTTGTTTATCCTTTGGCTTACACAGAAGAAAGAAGGCTTGGAGGAATGTATCGATCGCTCAGCAGTGTTGCTTACTGGATAGGGCTGAGTGTAAAGAGAGGAAGGAGAGGAGTGATGATGTAAGAGCTAGACATGAGATAACAGATTTTTCCCCTTCACTTCCTTCTAAACATCACCCAACACTAAGTCTACCACAACACTCCCTTTTTTTCCTTGTATAGCGTGCAACCCAGGAAGTTTTTCCTTTGTTTTGGGGAAAAAGGGTACGCTATACGCGAGTAAATACGGTAGACGAGAACAGAGTAGTTGTTAACCTAAAACCGGTTCCGAGCCAAACCTCAAGAACCGAACAGACCCATTCCTAGTTTTTATTTATAAATTGTTTATGTAGTTTTCCTGTATCAGTTGATTTTTTTGGATGGCCCCAAACAAATATATATATATATACACAATGTTAAAAAAACCTGCATGCTACGCCCTTAAATCATTAATTTACCCACTACCATTGATCAGATATTCTGCCCGAAAACCAAAATATATTCGGAACTATTATCTGTGAAAAAACTATCGTAAAACTGGTACTACCAAAATTCAGTAGCGACAAGAGCAGGTAAACGGACACTCCCTAACCTCAAATGCTAGTGTACACAACTAGTTGTGAAACGTTGCAATTGTCAACAGCCACTTAATTTATTTTTGATAATTCAATCACTATTTGTTTTTAAATTACTCACGTCGAAAAGGAGGTAAAACATAATAATTGTAGGCATTTCTTTGTTTCAAGTAAGGAAACAAATATTCGCGCAAATAAAACGCATATGTATAATGGTTGTAGTACAGACCAGAACCAGACATTCATAATGGACGGAACGAATTTCAACTTTACTCTTGTTCCACAATGGAAACTTAATAATTTTTAGGTCAGTACGGTAAATAACCATTTAAATTACAAGCATTAAAGGGGAACAGTATGTTTTCACGGATTAATTCTATTAAGATAAAATTACGCTACTAACTTTTATGAGTAATGCAGTAATATCAACTAACACAAGATGGTGAATGTTGTTTAATTTGGCAAAATTAAAAACCTTTTGCGGGCAACTGAATTTTTAGCAAAGTAAAATATAATTTAAAAAATCGGATTTTTACATTTATAACTCAACAATTTTTAGCACGTTTCTAATGTAAATCATTGTTTACAATAAATTTTGTTTGATTTTTGCCACTTTTTTTTTTACATTTGTCAGAAATTTAGTGAATTTTAAGTAAACATTCGGCAGATTTTCAAAATTAAGTGCATAAGGATAAAATATGGTTGAAAGGAAAAAGTAACTACAGCCTCAAAAATGCTCACTTTACCGCAAACAACCTATGTACATCTTGTATCCCATAGTAAATTGCAGCAATTTTGCGAGGGCATTTTTAGGAACCGTGAGGCCTTCTAAAATCAGGGTCCGGCCTTACACAACATCCCAACTGGCAGCGGTAGTCAAACATGCTATACACCTTAAGTTACCTGTGGAAAAATGTTATAAAGCCATATTATTCAGTAATTAATTAATTGAAGCCTGACTTTTCAGTTACATGGACAGTGTTGAAAGCAGGATGCTATACATTTGTGCAGTATCAGTCTTATTGCTCTCGTGTTTATCAATTTCCCTGTTCACCATAAATACCCTAGTAAACCAAACCTTCTTTGTTTTTGGAGGTGCGTTATACATGGGGGAGTAATAAATAACACTGTGGATGATAAGTGTAGTCAAACTGTCTTATCCTGCCTCATTTTTCTCTTACACGATCACTTCTCTCACGACGCCCTCACCTTGTTGCCTTTACCACACTCCAGCAACAAACACTGCGAGCGACCAATATTTATGTCCTTTCCGCGCCAGTTTCCCTTTAGCACGTCAACAATAATGAACAAAATGGCTGTTACAATGAATGCCAGAGTTCATGTACGTCTTGTACTACCGAGATTGAATTTTGAATTGTAACAAAATATACTGAAGAAAATGGAAACTGTACAGCAGTCCAGCGATTGCAGCCAATTCCAGCCACTGCCAATGAAACGGAAAGTAAATAGAAAAAAAGGGAAGCAGCTCAGCCCAGTGGCCGGCATTCTTCTAATGGCCTTGTGTGCGACAGTACAGCGTTGCCGCAAGGTTTTGGCGTTTAACTCGCAAGTTAAGGTATTTTCCACACAGATATCACTACATGCAAAAGAAAACAATTATCTTACACACTTAACAGACTACAAATTATTGATGCAATGCCATTTAGGGAAAACATTATTCCTGAAAGTCGTTGCCAAAAATCACGGTGTGCACTACACATGGGTATATACTGCATTTGTACTTTTTCTGAAGCAGTCTTTGCATTGCACTTTTGCTTACTTCCACTCGTCAATTCAAATGTAAAAAATAAAAAAAATCAATGCACCACGCGGATATGCAATTAAGACACAATCTTTTAGTATTTTACATAAAAGTCAAATTCGTATTCAAAAAAGGGAGGGATGAACCTGGCAGAAAAGGGCAGACCGCGTTGAGTTCTTGTCCATAGACAGGTTGAGGGAAGTGTTGCTTGTTATGTGGAGCCCACAAACTGGCTACCAGCCTGAGAGCGTACGTAAGGCAACAGCTTACGATGCATATTTTGTCACAGTGCTTGTAAATGATCTGTACTTTACGTACGTTTCCAGGATATTTTAACTTCACATATTGTATTATACGGAGTTCTGAATTAACGGAACTCCAAACCAAAGGATGAAAGTCCCATTATTATGTTCAGGAGCTAAGAACTATTTACATACAATTCCGAATTAACAGCGTTTGAATTAATGAGGTTTTACTGTACTGCCTAACGCTGATGGCCTGGGAGGGTGGTATTTATTTTAGATATGATATGTCCAGTAGTGCTTACCAATGGGCAGCAAAGTAATTTTTCCTGCTAATTTCCTTTAAATTTTCAACCAAAACTTATCACGGTTTCTCAAATGAGCCGTTATACTAGAAAGACAAAAACTACTCACCTCTCTGGAAGCCACCCCGACTGTCTCCACCACCTCTGGAACTGAAATCTCCACGACCTCTCATGCCCATTCCTCGACCCCTGCAAACATTTGAACAACTTCTAGTATGGCACATAAGAACTGTGTTGAATACAAGCAATGTTAAGACTTCATGCTATAGTTTAAAGATTTCAGACATCAAGACCCAGTATCATAACAATTTAAATGTTGGTAATATTTACACATTATTGGTAAACAAAATTATTCAGGTTGTGCAAATATTAAGTACACAGAAACTAGAACAAAAAAATAAAACAAGCCAACAGCTTCCCAAAAGATGCAATAAAACTAAAATTCCCAATTTCAATTAATATTACAGTGTGTAATTAATACTCATTTAGTGTACCAACAGAGGTATAACTTACTTCTCTATTAACTAACTTCGTTAAGACCAAATTGTAAGGACAAAGTAAAAATTGCATATTAAAGAATGGTAAGTGGTAATGACATGCATTCAATTTATTTACATGTTTTTACTGACATTGTGTTGTTATACTCTGTACCATATAAGTTGGCCAGATTCTGACAGGTCTGCAAAAGTAGCGCCACTGTTTACATCTGAATACGTATCCTTCCGCCATTAGCCGATCTGCCACATGGCAATGATGTTTATTTTCATGCTGTCATTATCAGCCAATCCCCTTGTCAATGTACTGTTTGTGCGACATTTTAGGTAAAATTGCTACTCACAAATACATACCTGCGATTATAGTAATAGTGATGTGTACATAAATCATTAATCAGTAAATAATTATTTTAAAGAACAAAAATATAAATAATTAATTTAACAATTAGTAACTACAAAAAAATGTAATGCTAAAATTTTTTAAATATATTTTAGACTGACACCTGTCTAAAAAAATTGTGTGTTCTTAATCTGTGTCTTTTATTCAATGGAGATTTCCTATGGTAGTGTATCTAACCGATGTCTAGAAAATTAATATACCTGCCGTATATTCAAACTTAAACATACCATCTGATGTAATTTTTTAATTTTATAAACTTTTTATTTGTGGAAAGCAATGGAAAATTAAGTGCGTAAAAAGATTTTGATTGCAGATAAACTAAAAATAATATCAAAACAGTGAAACAATCACAGAAAATGCTGCACATTGAGTGTCAAATGTTAAAAAAATAATGTGAAGGATTCAAACTTCAAAGAAATAATAAATAATTTTGAGCGATTGTAGTAGATCACACTTTATTTTGACAAAATGACAATTTTTTGAGCAAGATAAAGATTAGCCTTTTTTATTTAATTTAATTACATTGGATATATTAGTGGATGAAGCTTTATTTAATTTAAATCAAAATCTGGCAATTTTTTTTGTATTGTAAATTTTTTGTAACCGGAAAAAGTTTACCACAGAAGAAAAGAGAAGCCGTTTCTGAAGTCAGTAAACTGACACAAGTACAATAATAAAATTGGATACAAAAAACAAACTTAATAAACTAAAAATTAAATAACTTTTTTCTTGCTACATATTAGATCAAATTAAGCACATTATTGAGTTGAACACTACGTATACTGTACTGTAATACTTTTGTCAATGAATACCCAGTAAAAATACATTCTGTGAGGTGCGGAATGTGAATGACTCACGTTAGTTGTTTATGTACAACCTACATACGTAGAATCGTTCCGTCTTCCTCACCACCCTACCGGAATTCCTAGACACTCANTATGTACAACCTACATACGTAGAATCGTTCCGTCTTCCTCACCACCCTACCGGAATTCCTAGACACTCATCCGCCCGCCCATTCCTAGTCAGTTCAGTAGTGGTAGCCATTTAGTCAACAAGTCATTGTCCTCAGTTTGTTGTCAAAGAGTAGTAGTGTGTTTAAAAAGGTCTGAAAAACAGAAACTTGTTGTATTGGGACTTTCTCAAAAACCTGAAATTATAAAACGACTGCGTAAAGGAGACAGTGCGACGAGTATCGCTCCGCTATATGGAATTGGACGGACGACAGTCAATGATATTAAGAAAGATGCAGATAAAATCTAAAGTCTTGTTTCAAAAATGCAAACGACAGACGGAGATTTCAAACTAAGATAAACGATGAAGCCAGGAAAACTGGACCAACTGGATACAGTAATGTATCAGTGGTTCATTCAAGCCCGCAGTCAAGGGATACCAGTTTCTGGGCCCATAATAATGGCTGAAGCTATCGAGATGAACAAGAAACTTGATGGGGATCCTTCATTAAAGGGTAGTGTAGGTTGGCTGGATAAATTTAAGGGTCGACATGGCATAAGGCAGTAGCACATAAGGTGAAAAGACTTTTTTTTAGGCAAGATTATACTACTGAACATATACATAATAGTACTGTATTCAATTTTGTTATTTTATCAACATAATAAACAGAAGTCTACAATATTTAATATCAAATACATACTGTGCTGTACAGACTTCTATTGATTGCTACCTGTTTAAAATATAGTGCTCAATATCGTATACATTATTATCACTAGTATCTGTCGTGTATTAGGGAGGGGGGAAATTTCTATTATCCGTCTATTCTCTCAACCGTCACAGTGACGGTCCCGAGACTGACAAATAATGGAGACTCCACTGGTATATAAAATTTTAGAGCTTTCCCTCAATTTACTTTTTTTCCCGTGTCTCCTTGANAAATAATGGAGACTCCACTGGTATATAAAATTTTAGAGCTTTCCCTCAATTTACTTTTTTTCCCGTGTCTCCTTGAAAAGTGTACCACAGGGGTTTCACTGTATGTCTGCGGCGTGGCCCGAGTCTAACTTGCTTGCTACCTCCCCTTACACACCTAATGAGAGGGGAAGTGGTTACTTAACCAGCATGGCGACCTAGTGTCCCCCCTCTCAACAATGCACTTTTCTTCCTCCAGCACATGCCATCGAGGGGAAGATACCTAGTAAAAGAAAATTCATGTCTCCTCTCTCTGTCGCTACCCCTTACACGCCTGGCCGCAGTGCTAGTGCGCCTGCCACTTGCCTGGCGATGATAGAAATTTTATCAAGATATTCTGTTGCTCAAAATAGTTGCACTTAACACTAGTATTGGAAAGCAAATGATTTGGCCGGAAAATGTTACACAATACATTTTAACTTTGCAAAGATGTTATCTTTTGTGATTATAGTCATTTTCCACCATAAAGTTTGGTGTTTAATTGTATCTGGCATAAAATCAACATTATTTTAAAAGAAAAGATTAATTTAACTCAATGGACAGCATCTTCCCAAATAAAATGATATACCTAGAAGCATACACTTGACCCCTTGTCGCCAAAAATTGTTATCGAGCGACTTGCATTACCAGGTGTAAAGATCACTTCCAGTAACTTCCTGCGAGGAAATCAGCAGGATTTATATTAATTTTTTTCAATAGACCTGCATCTTTTGAACACACTGATATCCTGTAAGGGAAAATTTGACACCTTTAGTCATCTAGCAATGGGTAAGCACCAGGCCCGAATGCAGCATAACTCGCAACATGAAAAATTAGAGGACGCGGTTTTGAATAATTAATTATTAAATGACAGTAAAGAAATTAATTTTAATCAATGTATTAATTTGTTTCAAAATTAGTTTCTTTGCAGTAAAATATAAGTAATTACACTGTAATTCAGAATACATAGGCCATACCACCAACACACTCAGGCACTGAATGAATGACCACACAGCCGACACCAAACAAGCCATAGCTGACCACACCAATAACCTACAGCACAAACCAGTTGCAGCTCATGCAGCATCACACAACAAATATTTTGATTTATGCTACAGTACCAGAGTTGTGAGAACCCCACCACCAATTTATAACAAAATCCAGGCAGCCACCAAGCCTCAACATTAGATAATCACAGTGTCTAACCACACTCATCAGCTATATGTACCAGCAATTTTCCCATCCCACCACAGTTCGCCACCCGGCCGCTAGGTTTACAACCAACAGCGCTCTTCCACCATACTGCAGTGTCCTACAACTTGCCGCCTGATGAAGCTGGATTAGCCAGCGAAAAGTCACGATGGCGGATACCATGTGGAAAATGTGTCTTCCTTCTTTGTGTGTGNATGAAGCTGGATTAGCCAGCGAAAAGTCACGATGGCGGATACCATGTGGAAAATGTGTCTTCCTTCTTTGTGTGTGTGTGCCTGTCGACAAGCACTACACTGAGAGTGCTTATTCCTGTCATTTTATATACATTTGTTTATTGCATTAACTTTGCCTACATGTCCATTTAAGCATTTCAAACAGGCAAAACCAATATGGCAATGATTTGGTAATTTGTCAGTGTCAAGGAAATGCAAATTATNTTTCAAACAGGCAAAACCAATATGGCAATGATTTGGTAATTTGTCAGTGTCAAGGAAATGCAAATTATGTTACAAAAATACTAAAGATTTGGTAGATCAGGTAACGTTATCTTAAAATATGCCATTGGAACACAGCCACAAATGGTTAGAGCCAGGGAAAAGTACTTATCAAGCAAAATGTACAAAATGTAATTCTATCCTTAGCATTTATAAGGCACTTGCCATGGCAACACCAAAACAAAAAATGCCAAAGATATTTAACAGCATATTACACCTCTTTCAAGCTTTGTTGTGAAGGGAAATAATGACAGATGCTGAATTATTGTGGGCCAATTTAGTTTGTGAAAACAGATTGCCATAAATTTAAGTGACATTCACANATGAAGCTGGATTAGCCAGCGAAAAGTCACGATGGCGGATACCATGTGGAAAATGTGTCTTCCTTCTTTGTGTGTGCCTGTCGACAAGCGCTACACTGAGAGTGCTTATTCCTGTCATTTTATATACATTTGTTTATTGCATTAACTTTGCCTACATGTCCATTTAAGCATTTCAAACAGGCAAAACCAATATGGCAATGATTTGGTAATTTGTCAGTGTCAAGGAAATGCAAATTAGGTTACAAAAATACTAAAGATTTGGTAGATCAGGTAACGTTATCTTAAAATATGCCATTGGAACACAGCCACAAATGGTTAGAGCCAGGGAAAAGTACTTATCAAGCAAAATGTACAAAATGTAATTCTATCCTTAGCATTTATAAGGCACTTGCCATGGCAACACCAAAACAAAAAATGCCAAAGATCTTTAACAGCATATTACACCTCTTTCAAGCTTTGTTGTGAACGGAAATAATGATGACAGATGCTGAATTATTGTGGGCCAATTTAGTTTGTGAAAACAGATTGCCATAAATTTAAGTGACATTTACANGATGACAGATGCTGAATTATTGTGGGCCAATTTAGTTTGTGAAAACAGATTGCCATAAATTTAAGTGACATTTACAAAGTCAGTGCCAAAGATGTTTCCCGATAAGGACATAGCCTCAAACTTCCGTTGTAGCCACACCAAAATTAGTGAAATTTTTCAGCAACAAATGATCTTCTAATGACTTTCAGTATTTAATCGGAGCTGGATTTCTCAGGACATGTATGGTTAATGTTTCCTTATTTGGATTTAGGATTATGGTCAGAATCAGTGGCAAACCTCGAATAGCAATTTTACAAACACTCTCATGCGCTGCATCTTGAGTGGACTTGCTGCCCAATTTTACGGTAATTTTGCTGTTAATCAGAGTTTGTATATCCTTTTCTACTAAATCCTTTTACCAAACGCCCACCTTTTAAATATGCCATCCAATATAAATTTGTTGTTTTCTTTTGATAATGGTAAAACACACTTTCGGTCACTGATTTAATGATTGGCATTTATAAAAATGCTCAAACTCGTTGAGCTTGCAAAATATTTCAAACGGAACTTGCTCAGGTAGGTACACATTCAGTCCAAGCTCAATTTATTTTTGAGTTCTTGCAGACAACATAAAATGGAAATTTTACATCCGCAAGAAAATTACTGTCAAATATCACATTCCCACAATCCTAAAAATTATATATTGAATTGCAATAAAAACAAAATGCAAGCTAATACAGTGGACTCCATATCTACAGTTTTCAGGGAACCATCAGAAATAATTTTTTNAATAAAAACAAAATGCAAGCTAATACAGTGGACTCCATATCTACAGTTTTCAGGGAACCATCAGAAATAATTTTTTTTTATATCCATAATTTCAGTAGATGAGGGTTCTGGCATGCATTAATAAAACACAACTCTTGACATTGAGTATGAGCGCTGTACATTATCTGTGAATAAGGTTCAACTAATAAACACAACAAAAATTGGAATTTTAGTATAACCGTTTAAATTACATTAAAAAACATTTCACCTCAACTCGGTTCAAATAAATTATATNGAATTGGAATTTTAGTATAACCGTTTAAATTACATTAAAAAACATTTCACCTCAACTCGGTTCAAATAAATTATATAAAATCTTAAAATACTGCATGTAACTGGTTGTAACCAGACACAGAATGCAAGCCTAACTGTAGCGACTATGTTAGAGGAAAGACTGCTGAGTACTGGGCCCCTCACTGGTGCTGCGAGTTTGACAGAATAACTGTGCGTCAAACTCAGATCACATGATTTGTTTTATTTAATGGTTCATGTACTCTACCTATTGCCATCTCGCCGCCAGGCATGCAAGCAAGCGTGCAGCTTCTTTTGCTACATAACATCTTCCCCTCTCGAAGGTATGTAAGGGGAGGTAACTGTTTCCACTCATCAGAAGTGTAAGGGGATGGTGCCTGCCAATCATGCCCGTCTCCGACACCATCAGCTCAACTGGAATTTGTTCTGTGAGCTGAGTAAGGTGCCGGCACATCACAGTTATTATAAACAGCAGTGCATCCGGTGCATTTCGCAAGCCGTTATTAGATGTATGCATAAACAACCAGCTTAAAAACAATTGTGGGAAATCTTAAATAATGGGACCAAAGATATTTTCATCAATGCAATATCAGATAAAAACGGGTAATCATATAAATTCTTATATAGAAATGTTGCCGGGGCCACTGAAAATTAACTGTGGAATCAGTTTATCGGTACATGCTTTTTGGATACATATANTATAGAAATGTTGCCGGGGCCACTGAAAATTAACTGTGGAATCAGTTTATCGGTACATGCTTTTTGGATACATATATCCACTCAATTAAATTGCTAAAAAAATGTAGCTAAAACTAACAATTTTATTTGTAAATTAATAACTAAAAATTTGTTCTCAGAACTTATAAACCAAGCGGTACGGAAAATTCAGCAAAGTAAATTTTCTCTTCAATGGAAGAGCATAATACCTGACACAGGCTGTNAAACCAAGCGGTACGGAAAATTCAGCAAAGTAAATTTTCTCTTCAATGGAAGAGCATAATACCTGACACAGGCTGTAAAAATCCTTTCTTATATTTATGAAAACCACAAATAACTCATGCTAATTAAGACTTATTATTTAGACAACTGTGGCAAAGAGGACCAACCCAGTGCAAATTCTAATATGAATCAGATCCACACAAGAGCAAGGCAATATAGACATTACTCGAGTAGCAAAGCGGCTTACCTGCCGCCGCCTCCACTGCTCATACCAAAGCTTCCACCTCCGCCTCCTCGATCACCACCTCCCCTAGGTGGACCACCCCTGCCCCCTCGTCCAGGGGGCCCACCGCGCATCATACCTCGGCCGCCCCCCCTACAACACACAATTCCCAGCACACTACTTCAATATTTATAGCCCGTCTACAGTTTATTACTCTCTTCAATAGGCACACCCTAAAAAATTCCCTGCCCGTTAATTAGGATGGCGTGTGTTGCACGACGAACAAAACCCCTGAAGCCAGGAACTATGTATCCCTACATTCCCAGAGATAAAACTGCACAAAATTACTATTACTGTGTTTTCTAAGAAAACCTGCATTAAAATATTACATTTAGCACTGAAATTTGCCTTGAACCTGTCAAGTAATCCCTATAATTTGTGATTTACGTTGTTCAACTATTATGAAAATACAAAGCTGAATGTTAGCAACTTCACAAAGTGCACAACTAAGATATTTACAGTTTATTGATATCCATTAATAAATACTGACCAAAACATTTTATAAAGGTCTCTTTACTGAAAAACATAGTTTCTGTGCTATACCAAAATAATCCTTTTAGAAGAGGTTTATCCTCGCTCAAGTCTTCCAGTGATGGCAAACACTTCAATGGTTGCCTTCAAAAATCTCCAACTTTATTGTAATATTTACAGATTTCCCCAACTTTTCTTTTGCCAAGAGAATTCCATGACCTCACAAGGATTTTCCAGTTTTCAAAAAGAATGGCCGCCCTCTTACCTGCAGATTTTTCAGAGACAGTGTCTCATAAACAAAGTTGATTATTTGCAAAATTTATTGTCCTATGAAACTTGAAACATTCACCTTTTTTAACACTATATACTGTACTTAATTTAACTTTACTAACATAAGAACTGGCATTCTACTAACGTATTTACATTACAACTAAACAATGCCTAAATAATTCTTTAAAAATAACGGAGGCTCCAAAGCAAGCAAAAACATTTTACACAGGCCTTCAAGAGAGTTTGATTAACCACAAACAGCCATACCCAAGAAAGCTTAAAATACAAAATCAGAACACGCACCGTCCTCGGTCATTAAAGCTTCCACGACCACCNAGCCATACCCAAGAAAGCTTAAAATACAAAATCAGAACACGCACCGTCCTCGGTCATTAAAGCTTCCACGACCACCACGTGGAGGGCCACCTCTCCCCATTCCTCGGCCCCGGGGCTGGTAGCCGCCACCTCCGTACGGTGAGTCTTCCATTTTCAAGCCTGTAAATGAGTATACATGTAAAAACAAACATCCTGATTACTTTCGTCATGCAATGAAAAACAGTAATGGATTAGCCATGCAACACATACAAAAACTACAGTAGNGCATCCTGATTACTTTCGTCATGCAATGAAAAACAGTAATGGATTAGCCATGCAACACATACAAAAACTACAGTAGAATCACAATTTCACACCTCCTTTATGGAAAATGTACAGGGTTCAAAATTAAGAAGGGCCTAATATATTTTTAATATTCACAAACTTGGCATATTGACAGCCTAAAGTCCCATGAATGATCATGCAAATCAAATTTCTCTCCTGACATTTTCCATCTATAACTGCGAGATATTGTGGCACGGACTAATTGATGGGCTTCAACAGCAGTATTAAAAATGTGTTTCCATTATCCTTTATGCCCTATAAGGCCCGGTGTGAACAAAAGGCAAAGCGAAAGATGCAAATTAGCGGAACCATTTAAGTGTTTTAACATCAGTTTAAATATAAATTTTAGGAGTGCAGGTCCCTGCATCCGCAGATCTCTTCACATTTTACAGTGCAAAGCGTTGTATAAGAATAGTGTGCAGGAGTTGAAAACTAGTACGAACATGTGATTTTTGAGATGACGTATGCTGACCCAGTCTTTTCTAGTTTTCAGTAGATCACTGTTATGGTTCATTTCACATAAGAAGGCCACATTCTGACAATCAGTGAGTGGCAACGTAACGTATTCAAAACATACAACGCGCCATTTAAAAAATCCTATATCAGCTGATGCACGAACAAACCGAAATTAATATTACGTTGGCTGTTCTGAGAGCAGTGCCGACGCACATCAGACAAGCAGAAAATACGCGGATAAGAAAGAGTTCCTAGATTAATTAATACATTTTATTTTACGTGGTCATAAAACAGCAGTTTTTAGTTTTAGAAACGAAACTTTGTGATAAAATAGTAATGTATAGGTGTTCAAAATGAGATGCAAAATAAAACGATCTGTATCCAAATTTAACGAAAAAAATCGAAACATTTTTCAAGTTTCCAGACTCTCCAACCATGTGCTGCCATCTTGTGAGGGACAGGCGTGTCATCTGTTACAACACACCCTTCCACACTATCTGTTATCCATATTCCGAACTACACCCAGAAACATATTATAGTTTTGTTGTTTGGAAATAACGTATTTACGTGCATATACAAAGGGTTTTATTTTCCAGCGAGCTCTGTATAATTTTTAAAGTAACATATATTTTATGTAAAACGATTTGGTGTAAAAGTAATTTATATTCGGCCGGTAATCGTTCATCTACATAAATTATACGCCATATTGTTCTCTCGAAACCCATCTCCTTGATTCCGTAGACACGCGTGAATAGTTTTTAAGCAATTCTAACGTTATTCCAAGTCACATATTTCCAACTCGAATATATTAGCTATAACGTCCAAGTGTGATAATAGATACAACAGACCATCTCGCAAATGTTAACCCAAATTCACTATCTCGGACAAATTAAAAAAGAGTTAGCAAATATTTAATTATTTGCAACATTTTATATTTTCACTTATCTTTTTTAAACAGAAGTCAGTCTTAAAATATCTTAAAATTTGTTTATCATTACAGTACAATGAGAAGTGGATTAGTTGATAGCGTGTTGATAAAAAATACAGCCCGACTTGACGGACCAGCTGATGGCGGAAGGATACGTAGTCAGATGTAAACGGTGGCGCTACTTTCGCCGAGCGGTCAAAAAGTGGCCTCCTTACATGGTACAGAATATAACCACATCTGAATTAGCCATTGGCAGTGGTTATTTCTGTTGGGACAGTTCTTCAGGACAGGTACTGATCATAAAACACGGTGGAGTGTACCGTTCAGTATAATCTTTGGCCAGTTACATGGTTAGAGAAGTTGTCACTTTTATTTTTAAACAGACTTCACTGTGAACAGCCTCTTTGTGTGGGTACGAACTTGTGTATTCTCTCTTCTCTTCTGCTATAGAACTTTTATGCCTTCTGTTGTGCCCATGGGTATAACAGAAGGTAGCAGAAATTAAGTATTGTGCAGTGCCGGCTTTAGATTCTGCCTGGAAAACAGGGAAAAGTCAGGGAATTCCAAAATGGAATTTCAGTGGACACCCTGAACATGACCCAGAACAAATTTGCTCTACACACACAATTTAACTATCTTAAATTATATCGAAAGCTTGCTAAAAACACTTGTAATCATAGCAATATACATGAGAAAATACCAGTACAACAGAAATGATTGATGGCATAAATTTTTTTAAAGGCCTGCCTACAATTGCGCTATCCCAAACTGCATCTTAAGACAAGGATATGCTGATTGGTGCACGTGACCTTCCGACATGATGCTGTCCCAACTTGTGTCCTAAGATGATAGAAGACTTCAGATACTTTGCATCTATTGTGGAATGTCCTTGTCAATGTAAGCAATGAACCTGCAAAGTAGGCTTTCTCAAGATAACGTGATGAAATGCCAATTAGTGCTACGAATATGTATCCTTCCACCGCCATGTGGTTTCCACTTATCAAAACAGGTTTCGTCTGTAATGACTGACAGATGAGACGTTAAGCCCTACCGGGCGTTGCTATTGAGTAACGAAAACTGTCATGAAACTCAATGGCTGAACAGAATTGATCCAAATTTTTACAGCATACTTCCACTGTAACATCTGGCTCATTTTTGTTTCAGCAATTACTCTTATTGGGATGTTCATAAATTATGCACAGCTACGGAGCAAGAAATCTTTATCCACTGGATTCTGGCTGGAGCAAGAAATCTTTATCCACTGGATTCTGGTTACTGTCCGGACAATCATTACACCCCTTAAAGATTTCAGAAAAATAATTAAAAATAAAACGTCCCTCATGATATTCCAAACAGTTTAACATATTGCAGCGCACATACATCAGAAATTAAGTTTCCATAACAAATGTACGCCATACTTATTCAGCATGTGTGGAGAGAAGCAATCTTAGTGGAAGTACTTCAAATTCTAGTTGCAATGCTTTTGTGCTTCATATAATGCCCCGCATATTTAATACAACTAGGCGCCTACCAATACGATGGGTGGTAAGCACGAAAATTAAAAGAATCCTTGAAGACAAAACTATGTTGTACCACTTGTCATGGCGTCACAGTAATTAGCAACAGGATTAACACGGAGACGTTAATTAAAACTGTAAATTTAAAAAAAAAACATCACTATGTCGCAGCAGTCTTTATCAGTTCTGTAAATTAATGCATTCCTCCATGGCCAAAACTGCTTCATTAAACCCACTTCCAAAGATAATAGAGCTCAGTTCACAAAACAAAACAAATGAAAGGAGCACAACTGTCAAAATATGTTAAATGTAAAAAAACAAAAATAAATAAATAAAATTTAAAGGTGATGTCCTGAATTACAATTACAGAAACACTTTAAAAATTATGTTTCAAAATAAACATTCAATTAAAAAAACAAAAAAAAGAGTTTTAAATTCTGAAACAGTTACAGATTTTTTTCAAGTATTTCAGAATATAAATAAATAACAAAAGAATTTTACAATATTTTTTCTGCATTCCTTTTAAAATAGCAGCAATTTTTTTAACATGGCAGAAGCAATATTTTCAGAATGTCAACATTTACAAAAAGATAAGTATCTCAGAATGTATAACTGGAGACTTCAAAAAACCACTTTGTAGCTTAAATAATCAGCTTTCTTGTACATCAATAAACTCTACCCTATTTCTAATCACAGCATCCAAACAAATTTACCTAAAATTGAGGATATTTTGGTTCAAAATTCAATTTTCAAACCAAATTTACTAAGAGAAAGACCTCAAATTTTTCCCACAAGGAAATCTCTACTCACACTATATATAAATACAAAATGATCCTCTAGAGATGAGCAATTCATATAACTTTTTAAGTTCTAGACCATTCTGGTTTAGCATTTATAAAATTTCCAAATGTGGAAGAAATATGCCAAATTTAATGGTGTTTATTATTCGCATCTGTACGAATAACAATTAAAGGGTTTTCGGTAATTATAAAGTTTAGTAACTTTTCTATAAAAATTTTTTTTTTTACGGAAAATGGTATATTTCTACTCAACTAATGATGCAGAACACGAATATACAAGGGGCATTAACCTGCGACTAATTTCGTAATGTGTCCACCTAACAGAACCTAACCCAACAATGCGTGCATCACTATTTTACATTTTTAAACTAACCTAGGATTGTAGGGTTATACACTAACCTAGGTTTTTAGGGTTTTAAACTAAAGGAACCGCAAAACACACCAAAAGAATATCAATTAACTCACCTAGGTAGGTGGCGGGTGCAATTCCTTGTCCTCTGCAAATTCAACGACACACCATGTTCTACTNGTATATTTCCACTCAACTAATGATGCAGAACACGAATATACAAGGGGCATTAACCTGCGACTAATTTCGTAATGTGCCCACCTAACAGAACCTAACCCAACAATGCGTGCATCACTATTTTACATTTTTAAACTAACCTAGGATTGTAGGGTTATACACTAACCTAGGTTTTTAGGGTTTTAAACTAACCTAAGAATTTAGGATTTTAGGGATCTAAAGGAACCACAAAACACACCAAAAGAATACCAATTAACTCACCTAGGTAGGTGGCGGGTGCAATTCCTTGTCCTCTGCAAATTCAACGACACGCCATGTTCTACTAAATGCCACATATGCAAATATTACGCACTGAAGCACTCGTTCATAGCCGAATATTACGCACTGAAGAACTCGTTCATAGGCTAATATATCGCAATGAAGCACTCGTTCATAGGCTAATATATCGCAATGAAGCACTCGAGGCTAATATAACGCAATGAAGCACTCGTTCCTGCTTTCTCAGTTTTAAATCCGTCTGACTGGGACATCAAGACTCAACCCGGCAGACACAAAGGCTACTTAACTAACTGCTTCCAAAATGTCAGTTAACATCACATGTGACGCGTCACGGTGATGTAACAATACCCACAAGCCAAGGTGACGGCAGGAATCATGGAGTCACCAAAAATCATGGCATCCGGTGAACTGCTCGTATTTAAAACTATTTTATTTAATATGTTCTACTTATTTTAACATGACACCCTCCTGAATATTAGCAAGGTAAGCTGTGGAAAATCCATTAATGCTACTTTCGTTTATCTAGGACGTTTCCTTCAGAAAAGTCACTAAACTTAATAATTACCAGAAATTTAAGTCTCTCCCAACCCTATCCACCCACAACAGTATAACTAGGACGTAAAAATATAGTAAGCTGGAATGGTAACCTACTTTGATCGCATATGTTTACACACTGTTTTCTTCATAGATAGAACAGTTGTGACAGAAGGATACAGAATCACAGCGCTTCATTTCTAGAACTATCAAAATTTAGTAAACTTATATGAAATATGAGTATACTTCAAGTGCTTAACTGTAGGGCTGGAGACAGAAGCAGGTGTTGCGACATCATTCGGTACAACAGAGTGAACCAAGCGAATGGCGTGGCCCTACATTTAAATACACTGCTATGAATGTGAGAACATAATTCATCCTGCTGTTCGATTTTGAAACAATATAAGAATAGCAAATTACGGTACATATTCAGTTGTACTTGGTATTAAATAAAAGTGCTACAAGTAGCAGCTACGAAGTGACGACACTAAGGAATTTGTATATTAGTTCATTCTAATAGCAAAACAGATTCTGGCGCATGGGTGAAGGAACATGTGCATGAACAATCTCAGCTTGCATTGTTAAGGATTCATGTATTGGAAGTTAGATAATGTCACACTACACACACCTGCTATATTTGTAATGAGTGATTTAATATAAAGAAAAAGACATGTAACAAAGCAATAAGAATAAATTAATAGTTTTACCTACAAAAGTACAAAAGAAATATTCTTCTGGGTGCACGCACCTATACAAAAAGCATAGTTCACAATACACCGAAGCTCCAAGTTGCGGACGACTTTTTGGAGCCTCTGTCCACAATTCGCAAACGCTGCATATCTTGTGCCACAAATGTGGCTACACTTCTATTCAGTTTTCTTTCACAACACTCGTTTCTCCAAATGAGGCAACATTGTTGTCCTCTACCGGAGAAGTCGATCTACTAGTTTCATCCTTATGGCATCTTGTAATACGATCCCACAAGTTTGATGTGCCACCACCCTTTCTTAAATACAGTCGCAAACATTACATNTATGGCATCTTGTAATACGATCCCACAAGTTTGATGTGCCACCACCCTTTCTTAAATACAGTCGCAAACATTACATCTGGCAGACTTATCGGTCACTCTCTCAAAATATTTCCAGACATTTTTTGTGTAATTGTGGAACCAATTTATGAAAATAGCCCTCCTATTATAGACCATAAAGGAGTGAGAAGACCTTCCAATACGTGCAGTGAATGTGTTGCAACTTCTGAGCGCTCCTGCCTTAAATGCTCCTTGATTCCTGCTATCCAGTCCTCTGCAAGCGATGACTGAATGCAGTCTCTCACGCTACAGCAACAACCGGTTTACTCGCCTGTACCACTCGCTCCATCCCCAGTTCTACTTCACTGTCAGTTAATTGTATCAACAATTCCATTTTACCCATCTCTAGTTACCAGCATATTATCACTCACATTATATATTGATCACACAATAAATGTTTCCCACCTAAACCAATATTACAGAAGTCCTTTATTACACTCAATTTAAACTAGGTAAAATCACTGTTCTAAAATATACTGCCATAAAACCACCTTTACTTGACCTAGATGCCTCAGCCCAACATTCCCAGACATCACCTTAGGGCCTATTCACAATGTGCAGTCGGCGTTTGGCAGTCGAATGCAATTCACAATGTGCAGTCCATGACTTTGAAGTATTATTTGTAAACATTGCTAGTTTAGTTTTGGAATAAAAAACACCGGGAAAACAATCTTTTGGCCCCCATAATATCCATACACCAAACCCAACTGGAAAGTAACAACTGAATTTTAAGCTAAATTTTGTAAATTACCAAACATAATGTTAATTAAATATTTTAGGGTTATGTACCGGTACTTAACACAACTTGAGACGATCTGTTTTACAGGTAAATAATTGACAATGATGGTATATTTGTGTTGGCATCTGATGTATCAGTACTTTCGCTGATTTATCACCTTTCATTATTACGTTTAATATCTACTAAAGTCAACACGCACGCTATCAAAATACAAATAATAAACAGTCCTGAAAAAAAAAAATTTGTTTACATCATGTGATTGCGAGCGCTTAATCTGATTGGTTGGAAATTTTCGGCAGTTGAAGATAAAGATGAACCAACTCCGACTGCACGTTGTGAATATGTGTATTTTAACTAAGCAACTCATCTCTGACCGCCGACTGCGCATTGTGAATAGGCCCTTACCCATTCGATGCAAAATGTGCAACACAGACAAAAGCCCTCTCCCTTTTGCTACTGCCACTTGAAACGACCACGGGAAGCATTTTATTTGTCTCGCACAAGATTACACAAAAATGGCAGGAACGAGCCCACCATATTTGTACTTAGGGCACCTCCCTTGCCATTGCTGAAGCTGTTTCAGTTCGCTTTCGTCACATTGCCTTCAATTTGAAGAGGAACAGTGACGTCTCACTAGACGGGAAAGAAAATAGGTACTACTTCGCATGTTTATAAAGGGGACAATTTTTTCATTGTTCTAACTGTACGCAACGTGTTTATATAAACTATCACTTTTTGGACTACAATTTCTTAATTGGTAATCATTCAGAGTAGTGGCTTTTCTGCAGGAAACATCCTAGACCCACAAAAAAAGCATAAATGGGTTCTACACAGCTTTCCTTTTTAATACTGAGGGCGTAATGGTAAAATAAGTAGAACATACTAAATAAAATAGATAAACGTACTAGTAGTACGTCCGCTTTGTTTATGTCAAACGCCATGATGTTTGGTGAAGTAATACTGTAGTAACGTAAACAAATGTGCATCTCGCAGTCAACAATGACTGTGGATGTGTAGACGTCACCGTATGTTAGTTGCAGTTTAGATGAGGCAGTGCGGTTTGTGGCGAGTGGTGTATGATGTTGCGCACGTCCGAACCCAACTGTGCGAACGTTTGTGATTTACAAATGGAGGGTGCAAGAACGTACAACCCTACAATCCTAGGTTAGATTAAAACCCTACAATCCTAGGTTAAATTAAAACCCTACAATCCTAGGTTAGATTTAAAATATAAAATAGTGATTCGCTCATTGTGGGGTTAAGTTCAGTTAGTTGGGCATGTATTACGAAATTGGGTGTGAAAAATGTTAAATTGAGGTGTTTTTGTATTTTTTAAAATGATTTTACCCTGCAAATTCCCTGATCTTAGCCCAATACAATATCATATTTGCGGTTTTAATTGGCAATAAGAATTCATAATACATCTTCATAGCCCCTAGTAAATTTGTGTTGTGTAATTAGTAGTGTGGAAATATACCACTTTCCGTGATTTTTTTCTTTTATTTACAGAAAAGCCGCTACTCTGAAAAATTACCAAAATCCTTGGGCCCTATTCACAATGCGCAGTCTGCAGTCAGAGATGAGTTGCTGAACTAAAATACACATTCACAACGTGCAGTCGGCAGTGGTCCATCTTTATCCTCAACTGCCGAAAATTTCACAACCAATCAGATGTCACTCTCACGATCATATGTAAATATTTGTTGCAGGACTGTTTGTTATTTGTATGTTGAGTGTGTGCATGTTGACTTCAGTATATATTGCACGTAATTATGAAAGTCTATAATTCAGTGACGGAAATCTTAATTGATCTCGTAAAAAGTACCAGTAAATAGGCCTAAAATATTTAATTAAAATTATGTTTGGTAATTAACAAAATTTAGCTTAAGGAATCAAATCGGTTGTTACCTTCCAATTGGGATTGGTGTATTGATATTATCGGGCTAGAAAATAGTTTTCCCAGTGTNCCTTCCAATTGGGATTGGTGTATTGATATTATCGGGCTAGAAAATAGTTTTCCCAGTGTTTATTTTTCCAAAACTAAACTAGCAATGTTTATAAACAATACTTCAAAAACATGGACTACACATTGTGAATTGCATTCGACTGCCGACTGCGCATTGTGAATAAAGCCTTACAGCAAAATATTTACATATGAAAAGTTTTTACAGTAAACTTTTAAAGAACTAGAAAACCTAAAGGTAATACATCCATCACCAATTCACAAGTTAATGCAATCAATTTTTCAGCTGACAAATTTCAGTGTTAAAATGACTTTTTAGCTCTCATGCCAGCATTACTTCGCCAGACGCTTTTAACGTCAAAAACCACAAGATGACATATTCACTCATTTTAAAGGTTCAATANCCAGCATTACTTCGCCAGACGCTTTTAACGTCAAAAACCACAAGATGACATATTCACTCATTTTAAAGGTTCAATATGGTTCTGTACCCTTTGGCAGCTACTGTATGGATAATTTAATGTAATATATTTTGTAACAACTTCAATTTCTAATTTCCAAGGTCCTTTCCAAAGAGCATAATATAAGGATATTCATAGCCTTGAAACCAAACAATTAAAATTGCAAGGACTGTGCGAACCATGATCCAAAGTTACCCGTACGTAGCGCACAATTTCAATATCGANCAACAATTAAAATTGCAAGGACTGTGCGAACCATGATCCAAAGTTACCCGTACGTAGCGCACAATTTCAATATCGAAACAAATTATATCCTCCGCCAAATGGCGCCATAGTACGGAAAACGTTCACAGGAATAAAAATGCAATTACATTAATTTTTAAAAACTTACAATTGACCGCGTTACACACGATAAATTGTTTTACGGTAAAAATAAATACAGCGAAACACAAAAATTTTACACGTTGCAGTTAAAAAAAGTCTCCGATACGATAGCGTTAAAAAATTATTTGCATACTTTGTATCAATTGCAGAGTATGCATTGATTATACAAACCCGGCTTTCTATTAAAACCTCTTGTCATGCTAAATAACAATTTATAATATAAAATATTATGCATACTATATCATAACGTACTGTACAAATCGCCGACGACAAAATTGTCCATATTAACTACAATACAACGAAGGCCTTCGTGCTTGAAATTTCGCCGCCGAAAACGTATTCACACAAAGCCTTCACACAATTTAAACCACAAATGTGTATTATCTCAACATATACACATGAAATATGAAATTTCCGTAGCACTGATGATACTTACACTTCTAAAACAGATTTAAAATCACTTAAAAACACAAAACATCTATTACCTTCACTTCCAAAGCGACAGAACCAGACAGAACAGAGTCAAAATGGCCGTGCAAAGGAGGGAAGCTATCCGGTCGAAAGGAAGTCAAAATGTTTCCGGTAAACTAGTCAGAGAGAATACTAACGAAAGATGTTAAAAAGTAAGAGGTTTTCATGACATAGCACTACATAGACATTGGACACGTCAAATTACGGCATTCAAATAGCGCATTTCAATAACTGATCTGGACTTCAATAGGTGCGCACTGTCAGCGTGCAACGTGTTACAAAAACCGGAGCTCGCTGTGAGAGCAGTTGGATTTTCGTAATCAAAATGTGAGTTGCACTATCACAGTGCACACTAAGGTAAATTAATTTCGCACAGCACATTGAGCAGATGCGTTAGTTTCAGACCGTTTTGATGGCAACATGTGATTCAGAAAACAACAAGAAAATTATTGCAATGTTGGAAATACTCTAATATCTATATTGGTATATTGACGATATCGTTTGTCATTACAGCAGCAATGATATTAATTTCAAAAAGTAAATAGTGCATAAATGTGCCGACAAATTAAAAAGAGAAATTGAAGAAAATTTATTTGCGGAATTTCGTTACACTGAATTAAAACTCTTTCATCAAAATCTAAGTTCAAGCATTATCTCCTGAAAATAATAGCTTCCTGCAAAGGCTTTGTACTTTTATATTAAAATATATTCGTTCTTAGTTCATAAATAGTATACATGCCTTTCAGCAATAACGTGACACATAAACTCTTTCCCTTTTCAGTGTGCACCAGTNTAGTTCATAAATAGTATACATGCCTTTCAGCAATAACGTGACACATAAACTCTTTCCCTTTTCAGTGTGCACCAGTATAGTCGATTGGAAAAGGCGAAAAGTTTATACATTCGAAATAGTAAACACACGCACAAACACGCACATTCAAACTCTCTCTCTCTCTCTCTCTCTCTCTCTCTCTCTCTCTATGTATGTGTATATATATATATATATATATGTGTGTGTGTGTGTGTGTGTGTGTGTGTGTGTGTGTGAGTTGGGTAAAGTGCAGAACACAAATCATATTTTTTCTTCATAATGTGACTAATCTTCTTCTAACATGCTAAAGGTTGTCATCGTATTAAAAGAAAAATAAGAGAAGATACGAGAGAAATAGGGTCATGAAAAGTGTACAATGAAATGTTATAGAGTTATTTATTAATTTTTGTATTTCAGACATTCATCTATGCCACAAACAGGATGAATTAAAAATACTTTCAGCTGTGTTTAAAACAGATTTTGGTTAGAGAAGCAAATTTCTTGAAGGTGTTGCAATAATTTTTTGAANATACTTTCAGCTGTGTTTAAAACAGATTTTGGTTAGAGAAGCAAATTTCTTGAAGGTGTTGCAATAATTTTTTGAAGAAAAAAAAAATGACTACCAAGGTAGAACGGCCCTTTTTGGACTAGTTTTAAGTTGACAGAAGCAATGGTTTTTTTTTTATTCTAGTGTAATTTTTATTGAAAGGACTCATATTTCTGAAATAAATTACTATTTTTTGACACGAATATGAGTATTGAAAACCTGTTCACATANTTTGAAAGGACTCATATTTCTGAAATAAATTACTATTTTTTGACACGAATATGAGTATTGAAAACCTGTTCACATACAAATGTTAAAATCTCTGGGCTCTTGAAAAGAGTAACATTACCTGAGTGGTCGGACATAGTAATGCTGACGTCGTCCGGTGACTATGTAAAGAAAAGTAAGAATATTACACAATATTCCTATTTCGAACAGGATTGGCGCCAGCTCACTGGGTGAGCACGAAGTCACAATTCTCTGGATCGTGGGCCAAACGACCACGTGGCTGTATCTCCTGACACACAGGCTACAAATAATACAGGAAAACATAATATAAAGCTGCGGAATTCAGGCTCCCCAGCAAGCCTTAGTAAAACCTTTTACCTTATAAATGAAGGGTGCCTTGCCTGAGGCATCGATGAATTCCTGGATATGACCAGGACCTAAAATACAACACTAAATGAGATCTCACAAGTTTCTGTTAACTCGAGTAAATTTTATTTGCCGAATAGTGTACACAGTTGCATGTATACAATTCAAATCAAAGCTCCCCTGACTTACAAGGCTTACCAGTGACCGATAGTGTACAAAAAAAAAAGGACAAGAATGATGCAAAAACTTACAATAGTAATTAAACATCCAGAGTCGGTAAATTTAGCTGATTTAAGGGGTTCTGCGAATGCGGGTAAGACTGTTGGTAAACTAAATGAAAGTTCCAGTAATTTACGTTAACCTACTGCCGTTAAGTGTTCAGAACAAAGTATAAAATTCCTCCACGTCGTGATGCAAGTGCAGCATCTAAGACCCGTGGAATCAGACTGCCAGAGATGGTGTGGGCGAGTGGCGTCCTTACCGAGAGCTCGCCCCACTACATGAGGTAATTTAACTAACTGACCTCATTAACATTGAACTTCAAACATATACACATAAAACACTGTAACATTCTGAGTGAGGTTCCTTAATCCTGTAGAGAGTTGAGAGATCTTAAATAAGCACTAATTTAAATACAAAACATGATTATGTGGTGCCTTCCAAAGTACGTGGGAAATTTAGGTCTGTTAAGTTTTGGAGCACTCTACGACCGGAACGGTTAGGTTGGAAGAAAGACAAATTATTTCCCCAGGCATTGATTGGCTTGATTAGACACACAATAGCACTCGGAAAATTATATTGAACACTTCAAATACCCTAGCCTTGCTACTCTACACCTCATTAACTATACATGTGGTGTGCATTTATTCTGCGATTACTTCGCAATCCCCTAAGGGTGAATTTCACGAACATTTGCCCATGTGCGATAAATTTGAATGCTATTTACTACACATTCTAACACTTGATTCCTATCCTGATTACACAGATATCTCTAGGGACACCACAGGCACTCGGTTGCATTACTCGGTGCAACGATTTTGGGCTGATGGCATGATGACAGTGGACATGCCCTACCATGCAGGAGTGGTCCACATCAAGAGGTCTACATAAGTCTGACTTTGTTTTGCCATTGATTTTATTCTTACAGCTCTCTTTTGCATGTGAAACACTGTTTTACTGCCAGTGGCATTGCCCACAAAAAATTATACCATAACTCATGATGGAATGAAAATATACTAAATGTACCATTTTTGTTGTATCTTTGTTCAAGACCTCTGCAAAATTTCGTATATCGAAACAGGCTGAACTTAGTTTAATAAAATATGCGCAATGTGAGATTTCCAGTTTAGTAAATTGTCTACTTTTAAGTCAAGTTACTCAATTACTGCTGCTTCAATAAATTTGTGTCTGTTACTGTCAATATATGAATTACAGTTTATTTTCGGTACTTTCTGAAACAATTCATACAATATGTTTGATATAGTTTGAGATTTAATTTGTTTATAGTTAACCATACATATAGCTCTGTAAATNACAATTCATACAATATGTTTGATATAGTTTGAGATTTAATTTGTTTATAGTTAACCATACATATAGCTCTGTAAATAAATGTTCTGTCTGTTGTTTTTTTTTTTTTGCATAAGATCTTTTACTGAGTCTCCAGAGTCTAATAAGATGCTAGTATCATCTAAATGTAAAATTGGAGTAGTGCCTAAGGTTAAGGCACATGGGAGGATATTTANACTAATAAGATGCTAGTATCATCTAAATGTAAAATTGGAGTAGTGCCTAAGGTTAAGGCACATGGGAGGATATTTATATAAACTTGGAAGAGTAGGGGCCTAGTATTCAGCCTTGTGGGATCATATGCTTAAATTTTCCTGGTTCAGAGTAGAATGAAGTGGTTTTTCCTATGATCTGCTCTTGTTTTCTGTTTGAAAGTGATGTGAACCACACAGGCACGAGTTCCTTGTGCCCACTTACCACCAAAATCACAACAACTACACCAGCTACACCAGGCTGCACCAACTACATCAGGTGAAGAGTGCGTAGTGCCGGTCGACAAGAATGGAACTGGTGTCTTCTTACTGACAAGTACTACATAACTCAAGAGACCGACCTACGATGTGCCACACCACCAAGTGGCATCAAACTGGTTTGTATGCCGAAGCTGAAGTGATAAGTGCCCCAAAGTGTCACCAGTAGTGTGCAGTATTTTTACAAACACATTAAACACAGTCACCGCATTCACAACTGCAGTCAGAGGTGTGTTTTATTGTATTAAGAGCAACCAAGCATGGCATTCTACACCTCTTTGCCCAGGTGGACGAGTCCATCCCTTCAGGAGACAGCCACCTGGCAACATTGTAGCTAGTGAAATGCAAACATGACATAGCAAGTGAAATGCAAACAATTTCCACAATAAAACATAATATTGTAATAATGTTAATTTATGTATGAGTAATAATGTTTTCTCAAATGGAAATTGCCTATAAAGGCCTCCATCATTGTAACATATAATTTGGTGTGGTGACATGCCCCATCAACTTCACAACTTCAATCTTAACAGACATTTGTTGATAAACATGGATGTCACCAATGTGTTTCATTTAATTTATAAAANCTTCACAACTTCAATCTTAACAGACATTTGTTGATAAACATGGATGTCACCAATGTGTTTCATTTAATTTATAAAAATTTTAACTATTACAATTAAATCACAGAGTGCTTAAGTTATGTTTCATTATTCGCCATTTGACTTCGGTTCTGGTAACTTCTGTCGCAAACCGAGGACACTCTGCCAGTTTGCCTCAGCACTCTAGAAAGACCTGCGGCGTTGATCGCTCGTTCTGCGAGCCCCTCAGTGCCATCATTTAGGTTGTAATCACTTCACTGCAATACTAAATTAATTAACTGGAACATTTCTTTTATTTATTTTATGAACCGAGGGGAGAGCCACCCGCTTTCTCACCAGAGAGCTTAATGCAAACGCTTATCAACATATTACCACATTTATTTCACGCTAAGGTCACCGGCAGGCTGTAAGTGCTATGTCCATTTTCATATATTATTCACCTGTAGTAAAAACAGTGAATAAAACGTTTTACCAAGTTANCTTCACAACTTCAATCTTAACAGACATTTGTTGATAAACATGGATGTCACCAATGTGTTTCATTTAATTTATAAAATTTTTAACTATTACAATTAAATCACAGAGTGCTTAAGTTATGTTTCATTATTCGCCATTTGACTTCGGTTCTGGTAACTTCTGTCGCAAACCGAGGACACTCTGCCAGTTTGCCTCAGCACTCTAGAAAGACCGGCGGCGTTGATCGCTCGTTCTGCGAGCCCCTCAGTGCCATCATTTAGGTTGTAATCACTTCACTGCAATACTAAATTAATTAACTGGAACATTTCTTTTATTTATTTTATGAACTGAGGGGAGAGCCACCCGCTTTCTCACCAGAGAGCTTAATGCAAACGCTTATCAACATATTACCACATTTATTTCACGCTAAGGTCACCGGCAGACTGTAAGTGCTATGTCCATTTTCATATATTATTCACCTGTAGTAAAAACAGTGAATAAAACGTTTTACCAAGTTANACTGTAAGTGCTATGTCCATTTTCATATATTATTCACCTGTAGTAAAAACAGTGAATAAAACGTTTTACCAAGTTAACTGTGTCAGTCAAATCATTGTAGGGTACTACACCCTTTGTTGCATCGCCCACAATTTCATAGTATATTTCAGGCGTACGATATGGCCTACAGTATCGTCGTCAGGTATAGATAGCGCAACAGTAAGTACATGACGACATCAACAGACTGATGGAGATGTCCAGAGCCCCCTAGGCCATCAACCGAATGATCCTCATAATTAACTTTCCACTGGGTTATGGCACCGGGTAATCCAACACTTACCAGCCCTGGGTAACCTCGACTTCGTCAAACAATAGTACTTTGTCATGAATAAATTAAAGACATTGAGCCTAATTCGTATTTGGCTACTACATCCTGTGGGATGGGAAACAAGCATTGCCAACACAGGTGCATCGGTCGGGACACCTACAGGTGTCAGGCCAGCCATTGTGGATGGTCGCGGTATAGCAGCCGAACCCGGAGGTTGGGGTCAAGGGTATGGCCCACCCCTTCGTGGCTGACCACCCTGCACCTGCTTGTTGGATTGTACCGCCCGTAGGTGGAGGGGGTGTTTGCACCTGTGCACACAGCCTGCTGCACCGATAGATACTCCCTGTTTTGGTGGATTGGTGAAGAAGCTATGGGAGGGGGTGAGTACATGTACACCTGTCCACTCTGCTGCATATATCACAGTGCTGGAAGAGAAGGGGTAGTGATGCCTCACTGTCCCATAATGGCCGACTCGCTGCACGTGCCCTGCACCGTTGATGTAATGGCGGTTGCGACGCTGATTTTGGTGCCTGTTTATGCCATGTGGTGTGGCATCTGTGGGCGCTGTTCTGTCATTTGGCTGGCTTCAGAGTGTTGCCCCAAGTAAATCACACTGCTCCTGATGTGATCTTGCCAGTTGGCTGGGTGGTGTTGGGTTAAGGGAAGTTTTTAAGGGTGGTGAAAAACATTATTAGGTGGTTTGTGGAATTGGATGCCCGACTAGGCGCCAGACACGATCGCCAGGTGGTGCCAATTGTTGCTGCTGATGATGATATCAGCGTACAGTGGGCCGTTCGCCCGTGACGTATGCAGTCCCTCGGTAAAATGTTGGAAGAGCCCCTCGCTCCTGATACTTCATGGAAAATACTGTGGGCCTATTGAGGCTGACCCACATGCCTTAAATATAAAAGCTCTAATTTGAGCATACTGGCTGTTAAGTATTTTACATGAAACTGGGTGAAGGCAGGTTATAGGGGACCCGTACCCCGAAACGCCCGAAGGCAGGGCTTGAAATAAAATACACGAAGTCTGAAAACTTGCATGTAATTACTCTTGCACAGAAACACTTACATCACTCTAGGTGAACACCTTACACTGACTCTGGTCTGTGGTCCGCCAGATAGGTAAAACTGCTAAAAATACACATTTGTGCATAAGAGAGAAATTATTGGTGCATTAAGTTTCTCCGGGCGATGCTATTCCTGGGGAAGAAGGGGTGGCATCTCAGAAAAGAACTTGTTCCAGTATGTTACATCAGACTATTGCAGCTAAAGATGATTGGCGCGAATATGTGAAAGCACCCGGACTTCACGGTGCGTGCCGACCCCTTGAGACATTTGACGGCGACTGAATCTAGCGAGCTCGCGAGACCAGAAATATGGTGACACATAGCTTGCCCTGCACTACTTCCTGTTGCACAACTAAATGGAAATGAACCCTGGCAAAAACATAAATAAATACATAATTTTACACTACACATGAATAAATGCAATTTAAATGTGTATAACATTAAATGAGGGTGAAACAACTACAGTGAAAAATACATGAATTTTCAAATAAACATAATTAAAGCACTGAAACGTTTATAAGGACGTCTTTGAGCATCCACACTACTCGCATGTATTTCTTTTGCTTTTAATTACTTGCTTTGAAATTGCCCTACAATTTATATATAGGCTTGGTCTGCCATTACACATCCAAGCCCTCACAAAGTGATTGGGTTGAGGGGTGGTATGTGGTTGCGCTGCACTGCTCTGCACTTTCACACACACCCACTGCACTCGTGTCGGCACTCGCAGTGCGCTGCAGCTGCACTAGTGCGATTGATGTGGTGGACGCACGGCAAGGCAAACAGTCTGGAGGACAGGACACCGCCCTGTATCGTGTCTTACCAGCTTTCAAACAAGTTAAAGCCATGTAATCAGTCAGAAAAATAATTTTCTTTTCCAAAAGTAGGTAACGATACTTTTGCAAACTCCAAAATATTTCTAGAGACCCTCGCTCTGTTACCGTGTAGTTGCATTCAGCACTGTTGAGTGTACGGCTTGCGATTGCAACCGTCTTCTCAACACTATCTTGGTCCTGTTGTGCTAACTTGACACCAGTACCATATAATGATGCATTTGTGTTCAAATAGTACTCGTGACCTTGAATAGGGTGATGAATCACGTGTTTAGCTAAAAACTACTGTTTCTATTGTGTGAAGGCTTCCTGTTCCTCTGTTCCTCATCTCTATGGTCGATCCTTCCTTAACAATTAAAGCAGAGGTATTGCTATCTGAGCAATATTATTGTAATAATTCCTGTAAAACCCAATGACACCTTAGAAGGTCCTTGACTGTTTCAAAGTCTTAGGTTCAGGAAACTGTGTAATGGCTCTCAACTTATCTGGAGCAATCTTGATTCCTGTAGGATCAAAATATGGTCTAAAAATGGTCATTCATCCCTACAAAACAATGACTTTCTCAACTTTACAGTCATTCCTGCCTTATTCAATTTTTGCCAAAACACTCAAGGCCACTTTAAAAGAAACGAAAGTCGAGTTTCCTTGGTAAGATAGTAAATCCAACTGGTTAACTCCACCTGCGGGATTTTGGTTATCAAACAAATGTACAAAATCACTAATATCCCCAACAAACTGTCACTTCTCACAATTTTCATTTTCATGAAAACAACTTACTCCAAAAATTACTGAGAGGGATGGAAGAAGAGTGGCGCAGGAATCAGCTGCCACAGAGCGGGAGCACCTCTAGGAAACCCAACCACTCCATGAAAGTGACATTTTACTCCTTTTCCTTCCATACCACTCATTTGAACACAAATTAGCCTTACCAAAAACTTTCAATCAGCAGAGTTTCAATTTCAGAGTACAAATAAATAGCGTAGTTGCAAAATATTGCGAAAAGGTCAACCATCCCCTGATACAGATTGGAATATCAAGTATTTAACCGCCGACATTGTGAGAAAAGATCAACAGACAGTTTGTTTTATTTAGTTTATATGTAAGTTTTTTTTTGTCTTTTTTCATATAAAATGCCCAATATCAAAAATACAAATATAATAAAGATTACAAACAGCCAAAAATTCGGCTTTAAAAGACTTTACATTGAAAATGTCTATAATGAATAAATTATACAAAGTTACATTAATTATAGTCTTGACGCATGACCGCGTCTAGAGAAAGAACAGAGCGACGATTTCACAATCTGCCAGAACGTGCGTCAAATGCTCATACCGACGTCACCCGAATTTTTCCTTCCGATGACGCACGTGCTAGGGGACGGAGAGGCGCTCGTCAGCGCGTGAGGTTTGCTTCACCTGATCGACGCACGCCGAAGTTTGACGTAAATCGGGTCACCATTGACGTAGGGAATTCCTCGAGATATAGTTCAGCAGGGTAGTGGAGAAGTCAGTCAATCCGGGAGACTCAACGGACGCGGGAGTCAATCCAAGGACTCAAGAGACGCGGGGTCAGCGCCAGGGGTGCGGCCCAGTTGGACGGCCGGGGAGTCAATCCGGAGGACTCCAGAGACGCAGGGGTCACGCCAGACATCGCGGGACGGGCGCTGAAGTCGCCGAGAGAGACGCCTCAACAAGACTTCCAGGGACGCCGGAATGAAGTCAGCACACAGTAGCAGCTCAGTTAAGTAACCACGCTTCCAAATCCGACCTGAAAAGGGGCTGCAAATATTTGATTTTGAGACTGGACATCCGGACCGACGGGTAAGGGAAGGGTGCAGGGAGCGGAACCTAAGAGTACAGTGTACTATACCTATATAACGAGTGACGTAATAATGCAATAAATAACTGTTTTAGATAACCGAATCCGAAGTCAAAGTGTTTATTAGCTACCTGATTTCACCCCTGAGTATGTGTCAGTTCGCTACGCAATAAGGTTGACCAAGCGATCTAGCGCTCCATCACCCTGTAGATCACATATAGAGTGGGGAGCAGACTGTGACGTGTCAGTCTCACAGAGCATAACAAACTTAGCCCAAATATTGCAATGTTAAAAAAAAATTTACTGATTATAAAACACACTTATCTTTGAAATATGTTCCCTGTAAAGGCCCCATAATAAAACCCCTATAAAACATTGCAGGATATGCCTTCTGCCAAGTTAATATCTTATCATGTTGAGGTCNCATATAGAGTGGGGAGCAGACTGTGACGTGTCAGTCTCACAGAGCATAACAAACTTAGCCCAAATATTGCAATGTTCAAAAAAAATTTACTGATTATAAAACACACTTATCTTTGAAATATGTTCCCTGTAAATNCATATAGAGTGGGGAGCAGACTGTGACGTGTCAGTCTCACAGAGCATAACAAACTTAGCCCAAATATTGCAATGTTAAAAAAAAATTTACTGATTATAAAACACACTTATCTTTGAAATATGTTCCCTGTAAATGCCCCATAATAAAACCCCTATAAAACATTGCAGGATATGCCTTCTGCCAAGTTAATATCTTATCATGTTGAGGTCTCTATCTTTTCTGTCTCCCCAAGACGAAATACAACCCTTTTTATAGTCCAAAAAATACGTTGACCAGTGTTGAGGAACATCCCACATGGTTTTCGAAATAGTTGAANTCCCAGATAGTTTTCGAAGTGGTTCAAGTACAGTAAATTCAAATCTTTATGACGTAGATCTTAGCGTCAGACGGTTGCTAGACGCCCGCCATACACGTTGGAAGGAGGGTGGCATCGGCCGGGTGAGGGGGTGGGGACAGACTCGAGCCTCGCACCTTCAGTCTTCGCTCGCCCGCCAAGCCGCGCACCCACGTCGACTGCGACGTCCTCGCAGGCGACGTCACACGGCCCATCCACCAGGCCAGCCTCAGCTCCCTCCTCGGTAATCCCGCGTAAGACGTATCATTTGCGGCGAAGAACAATTAAAATAATGTAGTGTGTTTCATCACCGTCACATTTCGTAAAAAAAAAAAAAAAAATGCTCCGACGTCTCCGCATCCATTGTTTGCAGTCATTCCCTGCAAAGCGAACCTGTACATAAAACTCAGTAGAATGTAACTCTCTTCTGCTATAGTAACTTGCTTCACAAAAACACTATCGTCCTCAGCTACAACACAATCAAAAGAACCAATATTCCTGAAAACAGGCATTGAAATATATCTCTTCTTATGACAACGTGCCCGCCTCATGGCGCTGTGAAAACTAATTAAGTTCACAGAAAATTTAATAGAACTGCTCCCGAACAACGTTTAACTACTACTAACAAAACTCCGCGGCAACGCTCGGTAAGTGTAGGCGTTGCCGCACGGCACCTCAGCCATAAGCGCAATGTTAAATAATCAGCGGATGTGCATCCGCACTAACTGATAAAACTTCCGGGAGAACTTCCGGGAGCAGACAGGCACGTCACTGCTTGCAACTTCTGTTTGTGATACCATAAAGGTTTTCACTAAAACAGAAGCTCATGGGCTTGTATGTGCACATTACAGTCTTAGCACTCTCGCATGATATACACGCGGAAGGCGAACCAAATGTAACATTTAAATACACGGCTGCCGTCCGAAACACGGGCCCCTTCCATTCTTCACAACATTGCGCCACGTCTTCGTGCAAACGTACACGCCCGGTTTATTGCAGTTTGGACTCGTTATACAACAAGCTAACTTAAATTTCTATCTGGGTGATCACCTCAGATCACCGCAGCTCTAGCGAAATATCCGATAAGGTTTGCCCTTATTTAAAACTAATTAAATATCACGTGTTCGTAACTGTAAGTGACATTTATGATGACAGATAAACTTCTAAACTACTCGTACAAAAATATATTACCAAAATAAATAAATTATTCTTACTGCTTCCACATATTGTTTTAAGGTTATATAAACAAATTTACGATCTCAAATTACATGCGATTGTTATCTCATATCGCGACTATCAAATGTTGCAAATAATAAATAAAATTAGTAAAGATTTATTCAAGTGTTACATCATAGCTAATTATTCTTGCAATGTGAATTCTATTAATAAAAATAAAAAAACGTGTTTGCCAATTTATTATGGTCGTTGTTTGCTTTTCTATTTAAAGTGTATTTATAAAGACAATTATAAAAATTATATTGCACTAAAATATCTGTAAAACAATTGTGTCTACATAACTTATTACACAGGAATGTGTACAATAAGCCCAGATTTATGTAATCGTTTCAAAAATCATNAAAAAACGTGTTTGCAAATTTATTATGGTCGTTGTTTGCTTTTCTATTTAAAGTGTATTTATAAAGACAATTATAAAAATTATATTGCACTAAAATATCTGTAAAACAATTGTGTCTACATAACTTATTACACAGGAATGTGTACAATAAGCCCAGATTTATGTAATCGTTTCAAAAATCATAACTTGCAAATTATTTTACCGATTTCAATAGGTAATTTTATCATGCTTATATGGGTTCTGACAGTAACAATGTTAGAAAATTGTATAACATAGATTTAACCGAAAGTTTTAAACCAGGATTGTATTTGAACAAATTTACTAATGGTCTAAAAACTTTTAACGGGCACTGTTCAGACGTTACATAACGTTAATAAAAAAAAACATATTTGAAACTATATATTGTACTAGCTGACCCGGCAAACGTTGTTTTGCCATAAAAAGTATTTCTAGTGATTATAGTATTAGAAAAAAATAACTATAACTTATTGTAAGTGTGTGAGGATGTGGTATATAAGTGGAAGAGGCATGGAGCTCTGTGGACGATGACGGAATATAAAATTAGATAATTTAATAAATATTAATAAAATGGAAATACAAACAATTACAGCTTTGCGATCAATAATAAAGTTAATTAAGAAGTACACTTAATTATTGAAAATATAATTGTAAACACGTCACTACTACGATCTGAGCACAAATGAATAAGAGAAAGGTTATTGTGTGAGAGAAAGTGGAGACCGGCTACTCCGTGCTGTGTCACTGGGAGACACCTGGTGGGAATAAATTGTAACCTAGATCGATAAATGATCGATGATAATTGATCAGTTATCGACCTAGGGTAAAATTTATTAAATTACTAATATCGCTATAAAAAAATAAGGGTTGGTGGTAGAAGGGTGAAAATTTAGGAGGGTATGTATTTTTTGATGCCACATCATAAAAAAATAAAAAATAAAAATTTTGTTCAAACAATAAAAAAAAATTGTTTGGGGGTGGCCACCCTTATTACTTAGGGGTGTAAAAAATAGATATAAATCTATTCTCAGACCTACCGAGTATACATAAAAAATTTCATAAAAATCGGTCCAGCCGTTTTGGAGGAGTTCAGTGACTAACACTGTGACGGGAGAATTTTATATATTAGATATTATTTGTTATTTGTATTTTATTCAATTGCATTTCAATGTTAAAGATCTACTTNATTCTCAGACCTACCGAGTATACATAAAAAATTTCATAAAAATTGGTCCAGCCGTTTTGGAGGAGTTCAGTGACTAACACTGTGACGGGAGAATTTTATATATTAGATATTATTTGTTATTTGTATTTTATTCAATTGCATTTCAATGTGAAAGATCTACTTAAAAAAAATATATTTTTACTATTTTATTTTTAAAAGTTTAAAACTTATTTCTAACTTTATCTCAAACATTAAAAAAATTTCGGTGCCCCAAGTGGCCGCGTGTTTTCGCACGGGTCTTCATCCGACCCTGCATACTAGAGCACGAATATGCATATTATTAAAGCTGGGCTCACAACCATCCGTCGCACCCTTCAGTCACCCGTCCGTCCGTCATACATTTACTTTGTCCGTCAGTTGAAAGCGATTCACAACAACCCGTCGCCCGTCTATCCTTCTGTACGGCAAAATTTCAGTGTGACAACATGTTTATCTTTCTTTAGTTGGAGGTATATTTAGGTTGGAAATACATTTTCAAGAGAGAAATATTTTGGGGAGATAATTTTCTTACGTGATAAGAATTTATACCTAATTATTGTCTGCAATTAAAATTCCTTATATACCATCAGATATAATATACACAGATCCACCGCCTTGTGTTTTATTACAAAGTACGTATTCGCGTCTACGAAATGTCGTCAGAAGGTGGGTGACCCATCCGTCGTCGGTTCATCAAAAATTAAAGTTAGACAAATATTTGACGGGTAGACGGATATGAAAAAAAAAAAAGGTTGCCCTGCGATTGGTTGAAGATCATGTGACCACCGGACGCACGGCCAACTGACAGATGGTTGTGAGTCCACCTTAACACTTGGATGGTGCATTAATAAAGTAATACGGCCCATGGAAATGTTAATCTTGCATATAGCGGAAGTATACAAAATGAGAGGGGAAGTAGATCCAAAGTAGTTAATCTTGAACAGCNGTGACCCATCCGTCGTCGGTTCATCAAAAATTAAAGTTAGACAAATATTTGACGGGTAGACGGATATGAAAAAAAAAAGGTTGCCCTGCGATTGGTTGAAGATCATGTGACCACCGGACGCACGGCCAACTGACAGATGGTTGTGAGTCCACCTTAACACTTGGATGGTGCATTAATAAAGTAAGACGGCCCATGGCAATGTTAATCTTGCATATAGCGGAAGTATACAAAATGAGAGGGGAAGTAGATCCAAAGTAGTTAACCTTGAACAGTCTTTAGACGGTATAATAAGTTGTCCACGGTGAAATGAGCACTTCTGAAAGCCCTGCTAAGGTTTATTCTACTCAGGTTAAGAACGAAACCAGATATCTTATGGCAGAGTTTGGCACGGGGAACATTTCCGCCGCCGGGTGTGTAGCGTTCCAAAAGGAAACTTATAGCTAAAATTTAAATCGATATGAATAATAAAAGAGAAAGGTTTTACTTACAAAGTTGTTTGTTTTTTTTTTACATAGAAAATAGAGAAAATCTGGCGCTCATGTGACACAAGCGCTTACCTATTGGCGAAAAATTTTGGTTGCCAAACTTTTAACTTTGATCTTCTCTACGTAGGAGTAACCTTAGCCCTGCGTAGGATCTACTTTCCTCCCCCAATTTGTATCCTACCGCCACATGCAAATAACATTGACGTGAACAACGTAGCTTTATTCATGCGTTACTCAATTTGTAACTGTGAAATGTTCAGAAATGTAAATACCGCATGATATTAATATGCTAATTCTTAAAATAATGTGCATAAAACAAAACAAAAACTATATTACATCGATTTACTGTCCACAAATTTAAACGTTGCACTTTCAATACGACGGTAATACATGGAGCTATTTTCCACGCCTCGTTGACAATTTAACAGGCAGCTTGCATTCACGGTTACTTCCAACTTTTCTGAAGCCCTACTGAAGTTCTACTTCCACGGTATTCCTCCGCCTCGTATAAATATAAATATAGTTTAACCGAGTCTGGAAAATTACACCAAAAGGACAATGCACAGCATTCGTGAGCACTCGCTTTAATAATATTTTGCATATGAACTATTCCTTACTAGGCATTACCAACACACCTATTTGCACTATTTTTATTCATATTAATCACAAATTAAATACCATAATTTATATATATTATAAGAAAAATTTAAATAAAAGAAAAAACAAGACACTTTTATGTTAACACAAATATAAAATGCCTGTGATACATTACATATTTAGAAAACAACCAAACACGTAATTTCAAATGTTTGATACAAAAAGCGCCAAGAAACCACGAATAGACTACAGTCAGTGTTTTCGTTAAAATACACGCAGCAACGCGCAGTGATTTCTTTCAAAGGGTGATTTCAAAATTGCTCGCTTTACTAATAACAGGCTACACAGCAGTACGTGTAGGTCAAGACAGCTGTCGATGAGGAAATGTTCTCAACAACTAGCATCTCGTAGTTCAGTTGAACGCGCAGAGTTCATTAGCGACAAGAGGTATTGTCCAGGCACCCTTGTCACGCCTCTTTTCTGTTATGGACCTTCGTTAGCTGTCAAGCATGTCGTCTGCAGCTCGACAATAACGTACTGCACGATTTTGTAAGTAAAAGCAAAGAAAAAATACATGGAGATTCAGCAGTAAAGTGGACAAAAAATAAAAAAGAATTTTTTTTTTTTTTTTAGGAAAATATATTATTTATATTGTTTTTGAGCATTCACACATTACCTTCAAATAACGTGGATGATGTGAAACCACTCTGACATTCTAAAAAAAATATATATATACACACAAAAATCAAAGTATTTATAATCTTTAGTTACAACGTGAATAAATAATGTTCATGTACCTAAATATATATATGCTTTTTGGTGTTTTTTTCAGTCAATTCCTAACCGTTACATTCCAAAACGTTTCCGTGACATCGTCAAGAAAAAACTGAGCATTACAGCAAGTCCACCAAAACTACTTTTGTAATTTTATATTAATTTTAACTAACTTCTTCTTAGTTTCTAGATATAACAACAGTAAAAAAAAAAAAATTGACTAGAATACAAACATAAAATACGTAACACATGTGTTTTCAAATTAGGATACACTCTTAAATGAATTAAATTTTTGTTCAGAAACCAGTAGTTGTCAAATAAAATGGTGAGGACTAAATAGCTGTTAAACAAAAGCGTGAACTTTTGAAACTGGGAATGTGATAAAACAGAGTGCAACTGTGACAGACTCCTTAGTTCTGCAACTAGGAGTGTTGAGGCAGTTCTCAGCTTGTTTTCCCCAGGCTCTGTTGAACGGAAGCTGCACCACCCTCGACAAGAGCACCTTGTTCGCGGAGTGTCGCGGTGTGCTTCAGATCGCCTCGTCGTTCAAGTGGAGGGGGATGAATATGCTGCTCTGCTTGGGACTGCCGAAGTACTTGGGCGACCTCCTCGCCTGCAGGATGATGTCCTCGCCGTGGTCGTCGAAGGTGAGCTCGGTGTCGAGGAACTGCAGCTTGTCCTTCTCCTTCTTGGGCAACATGGGCGAGCGGTGGGAGGCGCACGGGGACCTGGGGATGCGCGGCGCCCTCTTGCCCATCTCCTTCTCGATCCAGCGCAGCATGGTGAGCACGGCGTCNCGCGCAGGTCGGACGGCGTCTCGCGGTAGTGGAACGTCAGCACCACGCCCTTCTGCTCGACCCAGGCACCGTCGCGACCCACCTCCGCCGTCAGCTCCTTCGCCAGCTCCTTCAGCTTCTCCGAGTGCTCGTACGGCACCGGGTGCACGAACCTCGTGCCGTCCGGGTGCAGGATCTCGATGCCGTGGCTTCCCGCGTACGTCACGTTCTCGATGGCCGCCATCTTCTTCACGTTCTCCAGGCTGCGGCCCGAGATGATGGCGATGCTGACGTCGTGCATGTTGGACAGGCGCTCGAGAACCCGCCGGGTCTCCTCGGGCATGATGGCGAGGTCCGGGTGCGACGTGAGGTGCGCCAGGGTGCCGTCGTAGTCCAGGATGAGGCTCAGCTTGCACTCGTCGTCGATGTGGCTGCTGAAGTAGAGGTCGAAGTCGTCGAGGGTGAGGCTCATCTGGTTGGAGAGCGGGTCGTCGACGCCGGAGGACTCGATGGCGCCCATGGTGGCGAGGAAGGAGTTCATCCAGCAGTTGACGTCCATGAGCTTCTCTCGCTGGCGGAGGTGCTTCATGCGGAGCTGCCTCTCGTCGAGCGGCATCTGGAGCGCGCGGTGCAGGGTGTTGGCGACCTCGTTCAGCTCGTAGGGGTTGATGAGGAGCGCCTCGTGCATCATGCCGCCGGCGCCGGCGAAGGGCGACAGGATGAGCACGCCGGGCTCGTTGATCTGGCAGGCGACGTACTCCTTGGCGACGAGGTTCATGCCATCGCGCAGAGGGGTGACGAGCGCGACGGCGGAGTCGCGGTAGAAGGCGGCGAGCTGCTGCTGGGTCACGTTGCCGTAGATGTAGCGGATGGGCGACCAGTTGGGGCGCGAGAAGCGGCCGTTGATGCGGCCCACGAGCTGGTCCATGTCCTCCTTGAGCTGCTGGTACTCGCGCACGTCGGTGCGGGACGGCACGCAGATCTGCAGCAGTGTCAGCTTCTCTACGTACTCCGGGTGTTGCTCGAGGAGTCTCTCGAACGCCAGCATGCGGTGCACCAGGCCTGCGCACACAGCACGCTCGCTTACACACTTCCTTCACTCTGCAACTGAGCACTCATGAAAGCCCTGCTTAATGCTGTTGGATAACCAAAATTAATTATTTTACAATTTTACCAAGCATTGTTCGACTTGTACGCATTGCATGTGATGATAATATCGTAAAAAAAAAAGTACACTTTATATATTTTAAATAATTTTATTTAGTCTAAAATCACTGTAATCACCTACGTGATGAAAAAGTAAACAAACGACAAACAAAAAACTGAATATGGTGGGTGAAGTGCATTCTACAGAATGATCAAAGGTAAGGGGGTAGGGTAGGGGAATGTTAATACAATGAGAAACATTGGTGGCGGTTCGAACGAGCGTGAGTAACTAACCAAAAAAAAAAACACTGTTGGGTGGCGAAGCGAACAAAGTAATCAACCAATGATAAAACATTGGTGAGAGTCAGTCGTCTGCAGGACATAGTGCTGAGGGACATTCGGAAATGTAGGTTTTTTATAAATTTCTTAAAATATTTTTTTAAATAATTTTTTTATTTTTTTATTTTTGTGTTTAAAGTTATTTATGGTCATGGGTATGGGGCCAAAGTCAAAGATCAAGGTTAAGGTCACTTGGATTTAATGTGATGGTTGTGTGACATCATATCATGGTGGCTGATCGGTTCCAGTCCCCCATCCCCTCTAAGCCAAAACATTCGAAATTTTAATTTTCCATAAAATTATTTTATGAATTTTTGAAATTCTTTTATAAATTTTTTAAAGTTTTTATATTTTCTGGGATTTATATAATTTTTTTGGCTTCAAAGTCATACAAGGTCAAGTTGTTGGGTCAATGTCAAGGTCACCTTAATGCAGCATGGTTGCCGAAGTCATCAATGTAATTTTTTTGCCCCCGATTTTAATTTTTTTAATATTATGGGCTCAAGGTCATCCAAAGTCAAGGTTGAAGATTAAGGTTATCAACATCTAACATGGCTGACGAGATGGACACTGGTNTTTTAATTTTTTTTATTTTTGTGTTTAAAGTTATTTATGGTCATGGGTATGGGGCCAAAGTCAAAGATCAAGGTTAAGGTCACTTGGATTTAATGTGATGGTTGTGTGACATCATATCATGATGGCTGATCGGTTCCAGTCCCCCATCCCCTCTAAGCCAAAACATTCGAAATTTTAATTTTCCATAAAATTATTTTATGAATTTTTGAAATTCTTTTATAAATTTTTTAAAGTTTTTATATTTTCTGGGATTTATATAATTTTTTTGGCTTCAAAGTCATACAAGGTCAAGTTGTTGGGTCAATGTCAAGGTCACCTTAATGCAGCATGGTTGCCGAAGTCATCAATGTAATTTTTTTGCCCCCGATTTTAATTTTTTTAATATTATGGGCTCAAGGTCATCCAAAGTCAAGGTTGAAGATTAAGGTTATCAACATCTAACATGGCTGACGAGATGGACACTGGTTGACCTGGCGAGGGCCAGTCGTGTCGAGAGCTTAGTCAATCCACCTGTCACCGAACTCCGAACCTCCTACATGTACATCTTAAAATATTTTTTTAAATAATTTTTCAATTTTTTTTAATGTTTATAATTTTTTTATGGATTTTATAATTTGTCTGCAATTGTTTAGAATTTTTTGGGTTCAAGGTTATCCAAGNTCGACCTGGCGAGGGCCGGTCGTGTCGAGAGCTTAGTCAATCCACCTGTCACCGAACTCCGGACCTCCTACATGTACATCTTAAAATATTTTTTAAAATAATTTTTCAATTTTTTTTTATGTTTATAATTTTTTTATGGATTTTATAATTTGTCTGCAATTGTTTAGAATTTTTTGGGTTCAAGGTTATTCAANTATGTTTATAATTTTTTTATGGATTTTATAATTTGTCTGCAATTGTTTAGAATTTTTTGGGTTCAAGGTTATCCAAGGTTACAGGCACAGGCATGGGGTCAAGGTCATTGGTCAAGGCCGAGGTCACCCAGATTCGATATGGCGTTTGGGTGACTTCACAACTTGACGGCCAGCCTTCCCCTGACTCCTACTTCCCCGCTCCCTTGTCCTTGACTCCTCCACATTATTCTACTAAAAGCCTATACATGGAAACCGCATTTTGTCGGTACTTGTAAGGAAAAATTTATTTATGACAGACAAAAATAATGGGAGAGTGTAATAAAGATATGGTTTGGCAGGAGTCTTCCTGATGCAGGTGGAGATGGACCAGCGATGGAGTGCAGTGTTAAAGGACGCGGGAGTACCACTAAAAAACCCGCCGGTCAACCGCTACGTCCGTCATATTTCCGGGTCTTGCCCCGCCGGGATTCGTATCCGGTCCATCATGACGTGAGGTAAGTTGTATGATAGCTACACCACAGCGGCTAAGTAAATACCAAGAAATATCGAACCGATTCCAATCGCGGATTAAGTGTTACTGACTACAAGTTATCCTTTGTAGAATAAGCATGAAATTTACGTCCTCGACAGAACTGACGAAAAGGCAAGAAGAATACGTGGTTATCGCGCATTTAAGTCTCCTCAAAAACATGTTTGCAAAACAACTGCCCTAAGAGTAAAAACTCAAAGTTGTCTCCAGCATATAACTATTGAAAATTAAATCCACGGTGTTATGGTGTGGCGAGGTCTTAGCTGAACGGCTTGCCTGATCACACCTTCAAACATTAAACCTGGAAACGAGCGGGATTGCAACGCCGCCATTTGGTCGTCGATCCTTGCGAAATAAGACAGTTGCAGAAATCCCCTCCCCCGGTCACTAAGCGGGGCCGCAGAACCACGCGCTTGATATAGGCCGGCGTAACACCCGGAACGTGGTCTTTCGTCTTTAGTCCTTTGGGCGACCCGACTAGAGAAGCAGACCAGGAAGATGGGTGTGTCCGGCCGGCGTTAACCGTCTCGCAGAATCAGCCTCCGGCTACAACAAGGTGATGACTTTCCAGTTAGGTTTAATTAAAATGGCGTGAATCATAATAATTAATTTAATAAAAATCAATCTTAAATTCAATGTAAAGCTCGGGGCTAGTTATCAGTAAATTTATCGTTGACTATAATCTTCATGTAATAAAACCTCATCAGATACTGTTGTTCTCCACCTAATCGTGAGTCATTATTGAGCTACGTCTCTAAATACTTTCAAGTACGAGCTAGCTGAGAAGCTAGTTCGTAACAACGGGTAAAGGCGCAACGAACAGTTGCTTGAGCATTTATGTAGGCTCATCCATTGAAAGAATCTTTGCAAGCGCGTTGCCAAGCGAGAACGTCGCTGAGGAGGCTCGATGCTCTTCAGGGATGCTTATTTTGGATTTGGCCAGATGGAGTTGTTCAAGAGACTGAAGCTACAGACGATGTGTCACTGCACCAGAAGTTGCCAGAAGGAAATACAGTCGCAGGTCAGAGCCCACCCAACAGGCACAGGCTTTCATCTCGCGTAAAGAAACCATTACATCGTGTTTCCAGCTTGCAAATGTCATCAGTGTTACAAACTATGGTTTGTAATTTAAATGAAAAAAAAANCCATTACATCGTGTTTCCAGCTTGCAAATGTCATCAGTGTTACAAACTATGGTTTGTAATTTAAATGAAAAAAAAAATTGTCTCCTATTTACTTAACATTGATTGAATACGAGTATTTAAGGTTCAAATCAAAAATAGTATATAAATTTAACAATATTTTTAAATATAGAAATTTCATTTAAATTTTTTGTATAGTTTTTTTTTGTACGCATAAATGTCAACATTTAGCTCGTTTGAAATCGTTGTGTCTCAGAATTTNCCATTACATCGTGTTTCCAGCTTGCAAATGTCATCAGTGTTACAAACTATGGTTTGTAATTTAAATGAAAAAAAAATTGTCTCCTATTTACTTAACATTGATTGAATACGAGTATTTAAGGTTCAAATCAAAAATAGTATATAAATTTAACAATATTTTTAAATATAGAAATTTCATTTAAATTTTTTTGTATAGTTTTTTTTTGTACGCATAAATGTCAACATTTAGCTCGTTTGAAATCGTTGTGTCTCAGAATTTTAAATTTCAGTATTAGCAAAAAAAAAAAAAAATTTTTACGAAAACCAAATGATGTATTTAGAAAAAATTTTGCAGCAGCACAAAATCAGAGTTCACTGCAACACCAAGCATTACATACAAAAATTTTTGGAGTTAACTGAGGTTAGATAAAATATTTTCCCGTTAATGGCGAAATTTTAATAATAGCTCCACATNAAAAATTTTTGGAGTTAACTGAGGTTAGATAAAATATTTTCCCGTTAATGGCGAAATTTTAATAATAGCTCCACATTTGGCATAGCGGTGTGAAGAACTCGCGGAACATAATGCGTGTGAGCAGCGGCGGTGCTGGCAAATATGTTTTTCCATGTGTAAGCTTTAAAGGTTAATTTAGCACTTTTGAACTCAAACTTTGAAAAAAAAAAAAAAAAATCCTTGCCCCTACCTGGATACATTCAAACGCAGGCTTTGACTGAAGTATTCGAGGTAAATTTGGCAGCGAATTAGGAGAATTAATTCCATGCCTTAACGTCGTATTAACAGCGCGATGTTTCAACTTTGTAAACGCTGGACTTGTTTCACTTTGTTTCTCGTTGTTTCAGGCAGATAAGCGTAATAATTAGTGGGTTTATAATCCATTCACGGTTACTTCACACTTTTCCGAGCTCTGCTTAAGTTCCACTCCCAGGATGTTCCTACAGCTCATGTAAACTATGCTTAACTAAATCTAGAAAATTACACCAGAGGACAACACACCGAATTCTTGCGCACTCAGTTGTAATAACATTTTGCNCTTAACTAAATCTAGAAAATTACACCAGAGGACAACACACCGAATTCTTGCGCACTCAGTTGTAATAACATTTTGCATGAGAACTATTTCTTACTAGGCGCTACCAAAACATATGTTTTCTCACAGTTTTTATTCATATATGTTATAAAAGAATTATAATAATTTATAAATAAAATATAGGTAAAATTTCAGTCTAACGAAAAATAAGATGCTTTTATGTTAACAGCGGTATAAGACGCTTGTGATAACTGACATATTTAGGAAATAGCTAAACACATCATACGTAGGACGATTTTTCAAATGTTTGATTCAAAAAGTGTGAAGAAACAGCTCGTAGACTATAGCACCATACAGGATACTTTTCAACACCACCAATAAACTCCTGTAGGTTATTCCTTATGAAAATATAACACGAAGTCGTATCTACCGCATTTCCTTTACGCGATTACCAAGGGATCTATGCGCCCCCAAAAATTGGGGTTTGAAATGTTTCAGTTAAAAATATCGTAAAGTACTTGCAGTAAAATAGGAAATTGGAGAATAATGATTTGTATAACGGAGATGTTACACATTTGAAAACGCAGTTAGTGGCATCCGCATTCATTAAGTAAATAGAGGTTGCCACCCTATGTTCGCTCGACAATTTGTAACACTAAGCTGTTAAAGGCACTGCTTACTGGCTGGCAGCTGCGAAATTTAAATAGTAAATCCCATGTTAAGGAAATTTCGCCTCAGTGCGTTAATTTTAAAGCTAGGCGTTTCAAACGAAATGTGTTATTCGCGAATTTTTAGGAGAAGATCCCTACGGGCGTATATATTCAATATAGACGGCAGTATGTACGGTTTTGTAAAACATAAATTTAAAAAAAATTCGTTGCAAACAGGCTATGCGTGTTATGGGAACATCTCCGCTGTAGGAAACTTCTAATAAAAAAAAATCGTGAATAATACATTTTCTTTGAAACACCTATTTTTAAAATTAACGCGCTGAGGTGAAATTTCTTTAACGTGGGATTTCCTATTTAAATTTCGCATCTGCCAGCAGGAGTGCAGTGCCTTTGGACGATTTGTTAAGCCACTTGGATTAACATAAGACGTCGTTTGACGGAACACTCTCAGGCGAACCGTTTTCGAGAAATCCACGTGAACAGTTCGAAATACACAGCAGTGAATGGCCTGGCAGGAAGGCGACACGCAAAGACCCCCAGGAATACGACTGAACATTACGCGAATGGAAAACGAACAGCTCTCGCCATACTTGGAACGTGCAAAGAATTGTGTGCTCGGTGTCAGTCCCGGTGAGTCGCATAACGAGTTATGATGGCACGTTTATCCATTGTGCAGCACAAAGGGGCCACACTAATAAATAAAATAAATAATATGTAATAATAATAATTTCACCCAGGGCAAGGTAACACCCTCCGAGTGACGGTTTTTCCAGCTGGGACCCGTAGGTGACCGTCATCCCCGGGCATGACAGAAGTGAGACCCTAGAATGGAGCGGCGCTGGAATGCAAGGGCGGGGAAGTGGGAGTACCCCGAGAGAACCCGCCGGCAAGCGGCATCGTCCAGCACGATTCCCACATGCAAACATCCGGGAGTGAGCCCGCCGGGGATCGAACCCGGATCGCCGTAGTGGGAGGCGAGCGCCCTGGCCACCACGCCACCGTTGCCCCTGTAAGATGTAATAAACTATGACTGCATAATTAACAAAGGCAGATTAAACTGTGGTATTGGTGGTTTATGATAAAACTGAGCACTTTCGGAATCCCTGCTTAAGATCTACTTGTAGGCACATTGTATATTATTCCAACTTACGTAAAATTAGCATTGCCATGTGCCACATCACTTTATTTATACGTCGGTCCAGTGTAATGGTTAAATAATTTGGAAAGTAAATATTTTACAAGCTAGCTTATCAATACATTTTTAAGCATTTAAAAAACAGGAAACAAAAGAAAAGTTTTAGTATTCACAGATGTCTACATTACACTTTTAATACAACGTCAAGACGTGGAACTACTTTCCCTCCGCTGATACCAACCTCACTGGCCACATGCCACTGAGTACGCCCGTTTGATTATGCGCAGGTACAGGCAGTGTCATTTTTCAGAAGTTGATGTCAATAGTGCTCACTTTATCTTGAACAGCCTTTAAATGAATCTATTGAAACATTACAAAGTCCCACACTTACAAAAGTAGGTGTACTAATCATACTGTTTACAGGTGCTGTTCGAAGGTTCTGCCATAGGTTTCAAGGCAGGCGTTGAGTGTTGCCTACCTTCCAGGCCCTTACTGTCTTTAAAAATGTCGGCATGAATATCTGTACAATCGTTCATCTAAGAGTTTCCCCGACAAGATGTCCGATTATTTTAATTTAGACNATGTCGGCATGAATATCTGTACAATCGTTCATCTAAGAGTTTCCCCGACAAGATGTCCGATTATTTTAATTTAGACTTGCTGACTCATAATTTGTCTCAACAAATCGCTTACAGCAAGGTGTTACATAGTTTCATGCAAGTGTACAGGGGTGGACCTCATTACATAATGAAGAGGGATGATATTCCCAATCACGTTTTCAGAGCTTTTAGATTTATATTATACACTGAAGAGCCAAAAAAACTGGTATAGGCGTGCGTATGCAAATAACAGAGGTATGGATCCAATCAGAGTAACGCGATACGGTCGGCAGCACCTATATAAGACAACAAGCGTCTGGCAAAGTTGCTAGATCGGTTACTGCTGCTACAATGGCAGGTTATCAAGATGTAAGTGTGTTTTAACGTGGTGTAATAGTCGGCACACGAGAGATGGGACATAGCATCTCCGAGGTAGCGATAACATATGGAAGTTCGCGTACGACCATTTCACGAGTGCACCGTGAATATCGGGAATCCGGTAAAACATCACATCTTCGACATCGCTGCGGCCGAAAAAATATCGTGAAAGAACGGGACAAACGAAGAGACTGACGAGAATCATTAAACGTGACAGACGTGCAACCCTTTCTCATATTGGCGCAGATTTCAATGCCTCCTGCATACCTTCAGACATTATTCGAGTCCATGCCAAGTCGTCTTGCGACACTTCTGCGTGCTCGCGGGGGCCTTACACGATATTCGGCAGGTGTATCAGTTTTTTTGCCTCTTCAGTGTACAAATCACTAATTACTTATCTGTGATTTTAACTAAAATAATTCGAAAACTCGATTTTTGAGGGCGCGCTGCTCCCTTAATAATCACGCAAGGGAAAAGTGGTAGATAAGTGTAGGTTTTACGTTTTCGTAAGGAATACCCCCTGTGAGATTATTGGTGCTGTTCAAAAACACCTTGCATTTACACAGCAAACAATTTCACAGTTACACCCGATCGACTCAAGAATAAAGTAAGTCAAAGGCAATTTTAGGCGTGTTTCAATTGGAAATTTTAGTTTTTAGTTTACTATGTGGCCAGATAACTCGATCTGATATACTAAAATAATGACATATTTAGTTAATTTATATTTATTGTTAAGTATGTAAGGGATCCTACAAAATACGAAAAATTTACCAGAGCCACTGTGGTGTAATGATAATACTACACTCCCCCCCCCNTGTAAGGGATCCTACAAAATACGAAAAATTTACCAGAGCCACTGTGGTGTAATGATAATACTACACTCCCCCCCCCCCTCCAATGATGAATGAAAATTTTCAAATCATTTGATTTTTTTATGAAGTTATCACTGATATGTCGCGNTCCCCCCCCCTCCAATGATGAATGAAAATTTTCAAATCATTTGATTTTTTTATGAAGTTATCACTGATATGTCGCGAAACCATAAAATGTCCTTAAAGTCTAGAAGAAAAATAACCCTTGAACAATTTTAATGAAACCAGACAGATGTGTGCATGATATCTCGACACTCAGAGTGATCAGGCAGGCGACTTACATGGCCGAGGTCGCTGATGCGTCGCCTCACAATGTTTATAGTTTGAACACCGGCCTCCCTCAGCGAAAGGTTAGACCACGGCATTTTTGTTCGTCATTTTATGCTCACTGCTTGAAGAAGCACATTTCTTGCCGCCACCGCCACCGCCCTCTTTCTTTCTTCCTCTAAATATATTTTCTTGAAGTTTCGATTGTTTGCTTTATTTCCGGAGTCTCAGCTGTTGGGGAAGGTTGCTGCAGCTGCCGTGCTTTTGTGGGCACTGCCAGGGGTGAGGAAGGGGTTGGGGTGCTGAAGGCAGCGGAATGATGATAGGCGGATGATGGGAAGGGGGACGCGAGGTGGAGGTGAGCGCGCGCCTACCGGCTGTTGCTAAGGGCGCGTTGTGCGTCCTGATTGGCTGGAGTCGTGTGGCGTGGGGATAGTCACGTGATGCGGCGTCATGATTTGGGAGACAGAGAGGACGGATGGCGAAGCGATTTGTAGGAGACCGTCCAAATTCTGCATGATGGGATAAGCATTATTATTTTGTTTCTTTCGATTGATCAGGCCATTTTTTCCTGATCTCAGGGAAAATGGCTACCGTCGCTTTAAAGAGTAGTCCATGAAATAGCTGTATGAGTAGTTGGGGAAGAGTAGCCGAGAGAGTAACCTGTCGACTAATGGCTGCCAGAGACGCTAGAACTTATTCCCACATATTTACGTACTGATGCAATTTTAAGTTGTAAGTTGTTATTGTTTTGGTATGGTTGATTTTCTGTTACGAATAGTTGTGAAGGTCCAAGACGTTATTAACGTCGCGTTTAGATGATAAATGTTGATGGTAACACAATTGTAGTTATTCATAATTTTTATTTTGTTTTGGTTCTAATGTTGGCACTAGACACGGATTAATTTGTTGTTGCAGCATACCACACGTATATTGCGTTTGTGATTTGTTAAAGTTTTAACTCTCGTAGTTATATTTTTTCTTCTCCTTTCATTTCAACATTTCAGACCAACACTTTTGAATTAATCGTGCAGTACTTGGGAGAGGCTAATCACAGTTCGCATTCGAAGAGAAATCTTGATGATCATGTTTTCATAACACGTTTTATCTGGCGAACGAACTGACCTAACCTCTGACGCAAAGATCCCTTATAAATAATCAGAGTATTTTAGATATTTCCATTTTTTTTAAATTAAATAATCAATCATCTCCTTGAGGCCTGCAAGTCTCTATTTAATTATTTATTCTCGTTTCACTGGTTTCGTAGAATACCTGTTGTAGAGATGTGCTACTATCTGCTACTGAGTTTTAAATACGAATGCATTTATATGGTTAACTGAGAATCTTGACAACTTTTCAAGGAATCTATGATCTCCAGAAAAGTTACAAAAAATACTACTTGTCCATTTGGTTACTAATTTTTATTTTTGTAAATTTTGTACAGAGGTTATCTAGTATCTAGGCTTATGCATGGATAATGGTTGTCTCCTTTTGAGATTTGTCATTTTACTTTTCCCTTATAATAAATACTCATTGTTGATAAGTTATGTTTTCCTTTTCTTTCCTTGGATTTACAAACAAAGGAGATTTCTTTCTCTCACTCTCAATATCCTTAAGGTGGCTCTAGTTAGGTGACAAGTAGGGAGGTGTTGAGACTTACAGAACGCCATGTTGTCCCTTTGCAGTACCTGGACTGTGAAGCGATCCCTGAATTTCTCGCTATACGTATTTATTACCAACACNCCATGTTGTCCCTTTGCAGTACCTGGACTGTGAAGCGATCCCTGAATTTCTCGCTATACGTATTTATTACCAACACGTTTTTTTTAGAATTTGTTTTGTTTATTTTTTTATATTGCTGTTTATTCAGAAGTGCACGTGACCAAGTTGTAGTCGGGCTTCGTGCTGGCCTCTTGTTGTCTTTTGTTACGATTGATTAACCACGCAGTGGAGGCTTCCTTTTTCTTTTTGGTCGTTTTTCAGAGACTGTTTGTTGTTTTTTTTATTATTATCAGGAGTGTATTACCCCTGACTCCTCTTGTTACAATATAATTTATTTATACTTAAATATANTTTTTTTTATTATTATCAGGAGTGTATTACCCCTGACTCCTCTTGTTACAATATAATTTATTTATACTTAAATATATACATACATACATACATACATACACACATACTTCATACATTCGTGCATTAATACGTACACACATACATACACAAAGGATGCCACAGGATAATTGCGACAAAAATCTTCTAGGAGTGATAGGTAACGTAATGAGGAATAATTTTTGTCAGAGAACGGATGTCGGGGGACGTTCAGTTGAGACACCAGGCGTAAAATATTTCTACGCCCCTGGTAGGTAGGCATTCCGCTTCGTGCGTTGCACATATTTGTTGTCGATCATGCAGTCATGTGTAGCTAGTGAATGCGAGCGCCAGTTGCAGAGCCTCTGAACGTGCGAGTCAACAGTCAAAATGTGGTTCCAACATGATGGCGCCCCCTGCATTTCAAACGCTGTGTTCGCCAGCACTTCACCGACACGTGTAAAGTGGATCGGGAGAGGCGGCCCTTTGCCATGGCCACCACGGTCACCCGACCTCACACCAGTCGATTTCTTCTTGTGGATCCGCACTAAGAGTTGTGTGTACTCTACGCCTGTGGAGAACAGCGAAGTTCTCTTAGAACGAATGCAGGCCGCGTGCAATGCGATTCAAACCACTCATGGCATCTTCGAGAGGTCCGGCAGGCAATACACCGGCGTTGCAACGTCTGCAATCAAGCGGAGAGGCCACCGTGGAAATGTGTGACAGGCGGTCAATAAAGTACTGCAACCCTACAAACGTCTACCTGCTCATTATTACCACCAACTCTACAAAACTATATGAAATACCACTGTTTCCTGGGAGGTAGGCAGCTGGTGCCTGTTGTGTGCATCACTAGTTGCCAACGTGCCAGGCGTTACAAACTGGTGTACAAAGCGTCGGAACGGGCGTCTCCGGACATCCGTTTTCTGACAAAAGTTATTCCTCATTATGTTACCATCACCCCTAGAAGTGTGTCGCAATGATCCTGTGACGGCATGAATGTCACAAAATATCAAACTCATAACTTTATTGTTTTTGAATGAACAAATAAAATAAACTATTACATTTCAGAAATTTAACAAAAATGACTTAAAAGTAATTTATTTATTTATTTTAAAGTATGATCAGTAAAATGCATGGTAAAATAACCATAAACTGTCACAAATAAAAAATATACCGACATTTCATCATTTTTAAAAAATCTTATGAACTAGGGAAACATTTCATGATTTGGATTTAAATATTTCTTGAAACAAGTCATAGTATTTAATTTTAATGTGAATTGTCAGATTTCAGTGAGTTAGTTTGCATGATTTTTACATTCCGAAAACACACAAATTGTGATTTGANTAATGTGAATTGTCAGATTTCAGTGAGTTAGTTTGCATGATTTGTACATTCCGAAAACACACAAATTGTGATTTGACGAGTCACTATGTAAAAACTATACGGCCTAAAATTTTTTTAGACGAAGAAATAGTACTTACACACAATATCCACAANTGAGTCACTATGTAAAAACTATACGGCCTAAAATTTTTTTAGACGAAGAAATAGTACTTACACACAATATCCACAAGTTGAACAGTATTTCGTACAAATGTAAAATAATAAATTTTTTTTAGTGGCCAACGCTCTTAACCCTTCAGACCCACTTTAATTTAAGATTTGCAGGTGTTGCAAACAAAACAATTACTATGCGTGCTGTACTTCAGTCGACACAACACTTGTCGCGTTGTCACAGCCAATGAGCTGTAAGCTATATGTTCGGCTACAGCAATATGAACCAATTATGACCTAGACTGAGAGAAAAGTCAACAAAATAATCGTTCGTATAGGAGCAAAAAATATATTTAGTTGCCCCAACTAAATATTTTGTTGAGGAAACAAAACATAAAAGCCAACAATATTAATTTTGTTCATCTAACAAAATACATGTTTTACTAAACAGAATCTGGTTTTGGGCCGAAAATAAATTAGACTGTCAAGAAAATATTTGTTCGAATCAACTGTATACACGATGTATCTAAATTCGATCGAAAAACTTCGGCTGCAGGTTAATCACAAAAAAAAGAAGAAGTTGAAAACATATACATGCCCTATGGTTTAAATCAACTCCCAAGAGCGGTATACGTCTTCGAAGTTGGACCTGCCGCACCAGATAATTTAAGATATCAGAAAAAAATATGTAAGATGAAACACTGCTTTTCTGAATAATGCGTAAGAGTAAAATGATCTAGAAACACCACAAAACCTGTCGCTGTCAACCAATTAATTCATGGAAATAATAACGATTACCATTCTTAATGCGAGCCGTTTGACATAATATGGTAGCATATGTGGTATCTTAGAGATGGAATATAAATCCGCATGTTTCAACTAATGAAAAAGGCTGCCTTGTGTAAACACCCTAACCCCCACCGTTTTCGCGTAATTTGAGTTTTAAATTTCAAATATTTATTTACGCACGTTGTTCGGTAGTCTCAATGTGTTTATTTAGAAACATTTCACTCTCTCAGTAGTCGCTTCAGCTGAGGTCACTAGGGTATAACGCTCGGGCTGAAGATGTCTAGCATCAAATCTCGGTTTGGCTTGCAATTTTACTTTACATTGACTGAAACCGTTTAACGTACGTAGAGCCAAACAATTCTTTGGTCACACCAACCAAATGTTTGTTTCGGGCGACCACATAAGAACAACAAAATAATTTGGTGGTTACAACAACAAAAATACTTCTTTGTCCCTGTACAAACAATTAATTTCGTTGCGCCAGAAGAACTTTGTTTGAGTTAACAACACCTTTGTCTCAGTGTAGGTCAGTAAGACGGTTTGCGAATCATTTACTCACAGGTAAGGTCATTGCTCATTGAGCTTCGCAGTGTGCAGTACAGACCAAAAATTACCTACTCATGCGCAATGTACGCAAATGTGTACTCTGGGTCTGAATGGGTTAAGATCATAGACTAAAGATGAGGCAGACCGATATCGCTGGCTGCTCACAACCAATCTTCGTGTCCCAACATTGAACTGCTTTTCTGCCAATACGACTAGCAAAAACGGCGTGAATTGGATTTGAGGTTAGAACACTGTTTAGTAAACAAGTGCTTTGAGATGTTTGTATACTTCCTCTAACAAATGTGTAATGCAGTCTTATTACATTGAAATTGGTAAAAGTATTTAATAAATTTAATAGTGCTTGTCTTTTTAAAATGCAGATATTGTTACGCGCGTGGACTCTCGCATCAGGCAAGCGCGGTCCGGTACTGTATGTGAAGGGGGGAGGGGGCTGACATACATCGACCCTCCTCTCTTCACAAGGGGTCTACTCCGGGCATCCAGAAGCCAGGAGAATGATTGACAGCTGACCTGACTGGCATCACAGCCTTTCTCCCCCCCCCCTTTACCGGGGAAGCCGACAAGTTTAGAGGACGCGCAAGAATATTCTGGGAACTAGGACCATCGGCGCAACGTGGCATTTAGAGAAATTTCTGGACGATCGTCGAGGATTCTATGAATACCACCGCAGCTGGAGTGTCACAAGTATTTTGGTAGAAGCCATCTGGCTGAGTGCGNTATTTTGGTAGAAGCCATCTGGCTGAGTGCGGTGATCTGGAGAAGTCTTGTGCTGAGAGAGGGAGGACATCTGTGAAGACGACGGACGACGACGGGAGATTGCGAGATGNAACGTGGCATTTAGAGAAATTTCTGGACGATCGTCGAGGATTCTATGAATACCACCGCAGCTGGAGTGTCACAAGTATTTTGGTAGAAGCCATCTGGCTGAGTGCGGTGATCTGGAGAAGTCTTGTGCTGAGAGAGGGAGGACATCTGTGAAGACGACGGACGACGACGGGAGATTGCGAGATGGCGGCGGACGAGGTGTTTGTGGTGTGAACGGACGAGAGGGCGTGAAAACCAACGAGTGAAGGAGGCTACTCTGCATAAGGGCACCCGGAGAACTCTAAAACATTGCAGCCTGGTCGTACCTGGACTAAACTGAGGTGGGACTCAATTAACATGTGATACGGATTTTATTGTAAATATTTTAATTGTCAAATATGGACATATAGTTTATAAAGTAATTCAAAAGGTTTTGATATCCTGTTTATTGGGACTGATTTTAGTTATTTAATTACATTAATTTATTTGAGGTAATTTTATATTGTACTGATTAATTTTATTAATTAAAATAGCAAGATATATCGATTTAATGTGAAATGTTGGGACGAGAGTATCTTCTTTGCAAATATTGTAAATAAATTAGGAAATTATAATTAACTCTTTTATTTAATAAAGACCTCCATTCCTTAACACACCTGGTTTAGCTCACGGACTTTGAAAAAACTGTAACAATACAAACAAACACTTGCATCACTGTTGACTATGTGACTGACAGTTGTGTCCATGAGGGGAACCATAAACCGGGGCTACTTTGCTTCTATGGGGGCTCCTTCGCTCAAGTGAAAAAAAAAAAATGTTTCAGAGCTCTCTAGCCAGCATACTGGTGACCACTGTCCACTGCTTGTACCGTGACCACACAGATGGCACCACATGGACTAGAAATAAATCTCTAGGTTCTGTAAATGTTTGGTACCCATAAATAGTCTACACACACGGTGCTAGAGGACTTACTTTGCTCCAGCAGATTTATCTATAACTTTTACATGGATTTACGAACTGGAGTAAAGTAACCCACCCGTAAGGGTTACTTTGCCCCACTTCACAAAAATTCATTAAAAAAACACATATGTGTAGTTCAATATCAGATAAATCAGTGTGGTACCGAACCAATGACTTATAGATAACATTTAACCTATAAGCTTATTTTTTTTAAAATAATTCATTGAAAATTCACAACGCTTTCTTTGTAAGGGTAGAAAATATTGGAGCAAAGCAGCCCCGGTTTCCGATGGTATGAATGTTATGCACACGCGCAGAAGATGAATGCGCGGTCCACCCGATCTTTAGTGCGCGGCTAAGATAGGGCGAAGGTTGTTCGTACCTTTAGTGCGCGGCTAAGATAGGGCGAAGGTGGTAGGTACCTTTAGTGCGCGGCTAAGATAAGGCGAAGGTGGTAGGTACCTTTAGTGCGCGGCTAAGATAAGGCGAAGGTGGTAGGTACCTTTAGTGTAGTCGAGCCGGTCGACGCCGAGGATGATCTTCTCGTGGTCGGAGATCTTGAGGAACTTGGGCGTGGTCTCGGCCAGCTCCTGGAAGCGGTCGAAGGGGATGCCGATGGGCAGCGCCTTGACGTGCACGGTGCGGCCGGCGATCTCGACCAGCATCTTGTTGCGATCCACGCGGCAGCCCAGCCTCCGGGAGCAGCAGTCGATGAAGTTGAGGCAGTAGTCCTCCACGTGGAAGCCGACCATGTCGCACGCTACAACACCCACGCGCACGACTGCTGCAGTCTGTCCCCGGTACAACTTTCAACAATGAAACATTTTGAAGAATGACACCATGTATGACATGTTTGTTGAGTTGACATCAAGGAACCTCATTTCTTGTTAATTTAAATTTTATTTATATGTTACTTGTAAATTACAATATTTAATTCATAATTAATGTGAAATAAAACTGTGAGAAAATAGGTGTGTTGGTGATGCCTAGTAAGAAATAGTTCGTACGCAGAATATTATTACACTGAGTGCGCACGANCCGAGTGAGCGTTGCCCCCTTTGGCGTAATTTTCTAGATTCTGTTAAGGTTTATTCTACTCAGGGTGGGAAGCTCAATGCTTTTAGTTTGGCAACTGAAATTTTCGCCACTCGGTTAGCGCTAGTGTCGCATGTGTACCGTGTTTTTTTCTATTTAATACGTTAAAATTTTTTTTGCAATAATCATAAATTAAATATAAAATAACTACGAAGTAAAATCTTTCTCTTATGTTATTCATGTAGCTTAAAATTCTAATTATACGAGACCTCTTTGGAACACTGCGCACCTAGCGGTGGAAATTTTCCCTAATCCAAACTCTCCCATAACTAATCTCGTTTTGTTCCTAACATGAATATAATTAACCTTAACTCTGTTAAGCTTTGTTTACATGAAGCGGAGGAACATCCTGAAAGTAGAATTTCAGCAGGGCTTCAGAAAAGTTGGAAGTAACCGTGAATGGACTATAGCCACAGAGTAATTTAAGTAGAGGCGAGATTACTATGTATTGCATCAAGCTATTATATTGAGCTACACGATGTTAAAATGGTCACAGTTATATTGCCAACAAAACAACATTCATCAAAGTACATCAGCATGATGAAAAGCTATGAATTCAGATATTGGCTACCCTGATGAGACAATCTGGAAAACTCATCTTCGTCAGGGTAACCGTTGTCTAGGTAGCAACCTTTTTTAAAGTCTTTACTTCCTACTGATCATCCAGTTGGAAACTGATATACATAAATTTGGGGGTGACTTTAATACATTTTACAATTNAAGTAGAGGCGAGATTACTATGTATTGCATCAAGCTATTATATTGAGCTACACGATGTTAAAATGGTCACAGTTATGTTGCCAACAAAACAACATTCATCAAAGTACATCAGCATGATGAAAAGCTATGAATTCAGATATTGGCTACCCTGATGAGACAATCTGGAAAACTCATCTTCGTCAGGGTAACCGTTGTCTAGGTAGCAACCTTTTTTAAAGGGTTTACTTCCTACTGATCATCCAGTTGGAAACTGATATACATAAATTTGGGGGTGACTTTAATACATTTTACAATTANTTTACTTCCTACTGATCATCCAGTTGGAAACTGATATACATAAATTTGGGGGTGACTTTAATACATTTTACAATTAGCCGTTGAAGACTGGTGACTGCTCATTTTTTCAGACACTTCCGTATTTTAAACATCTATCTAACAAACCAAATCAGAAATCAACAATCTCATATCGGTAAATATAACCAGAGGCAAGTCACAAAGTATCAAGTTGAACAGGGCAGCAACTGGGCAACTAATTAGTGAAGTTACAAAATGGTCATTGTGTATTTTGCTACATATTAAAAGTGAAATTATATTTTAAGCAACCTCGTAGTTAAGGTATTTTGGTTGTTCCTCAGTTGAAATTTTTAAACATGAATACATTTACATTCTATTTTTTGGCATTGGTAACACAACTGTGACCTGAGTTGAGTTGAGGTAAGAATAGAGCAGCAGCGGAATGCGAGGGCGCAGGAAACGGGATATCCCCGAGAAAACCCGCCGACCAGCGGCATCGTCCGGCACGATTCCCACTTGCAGAAAATCCTGGAGTGACCGCCGGCCGGGGAGGGAGGAGAGCAGTCTAACCGCTCAGCCACCGCGGCCCCGGCTGTGACCTGAGGGAAGAGTGGCTCGGAAGGGCCTATCTAGTGCCACAGCCCGCTCATCTGCACTGGAGCGAAGATCCTAAGCACGGTGGTGGTACAAGCCCAAGGGGGGAGGGGGGGCTCTTGTCCTCCCAGTGGTCTTTCATTTGAAGTCAGTGGGTTATGAAAAAGCTAATCCCCTCCGCCCACCTCCCCATAAAATTGTTGACATGAGCTAAGCTCGCGGCCACTGTAAAATTGAGCTGCCGAGTTTCCCTGGCAAGTCCTGGTATAGGCTATTCACGGCAAAGTGAGCACTTTTTGAAGCCCTCTTATTTGGAATAATAGTCAATCGATATATTTTATTTTAGCCTTAGACGTTAACTTTCTAGTCCGGTGAAATACATACACCGTGTTTATTACTTACGTTGCAATATTTATTTTAAAAAGTGGTGGAAGTATAAAAAAATTGCTTGTATGATAAATGTAACTAGGTCCTCAAAAGTGCTCACTTTACCATGAACGGTCTATAGCCATGACGTTTCCTCCCTCCTCCCTGCCAGCGCAGTGTGCATGGGAGGGGGTAGTAGTGAGGCTGCTGCCTAGTAATGTTCCTTTGTTACGTTAAGTTTGAAAAAGCAGGCTAAGCTATCGGCTGGACGAGAGCTTATTTGAACCCNCCTAGTAATGTTCCTTTGTTACGTTAAGTTTGAAAAAGCAGGCTAAGCTATCGGCTGGACGAGAGCTTATTTGAACCCCCGGCCAGTCTGTTTTGTAAAGCAAGTGGGTTCTCAGCAAGAAATAAGCCCGTGATTTTAATTCGCGAAAGGTCTGGGTAAGGCGTTGTCTGCAGTGACATGAGATGGTGGTGATTTCGTGAACATGCGTTGTAACAGTTCGTAAGTTATTCAGTACTTCTAATTATCAAAATCAACCACTTTTCACAATAACCTGAGGCGCTGTGTCTTACCCGAGTTCTATGGTACGGCGGCAGCGTATATTTAAACAGTGATTGTAAAGTAGCGGTGAAACATAACTGGTATTTTAATTTTACGTTAATTACCATTGCTATAACATGATCATTCATTAGTTTCTTATTAAAAGCTTGAAAAATATAACTTTTATTAGTGTCCACGTAAGAATGGAGACAGTGCTGCCATGTCTTGGTCGGAAAGTCGAGACCCCGCCTCCGGCGGAGAGATCGGCCAACCACAACGCGCCCTGCTAAAATCTCTCGTGTAATGTATTTTATGAGCTAAAATCGAGTCTAAAATAGTTTATTTTGCAGTTTTAGTGCCCCCCCCTCGGGTTCTAGCACCATTCATGGGGAGCGAGTTGCGGCTGGCGAGGAGAGAGTTAGCTGCGCGCTCAGCCTGATACCGTGCTAAAAACATCAGTCTCCGTATAAACAGCTGCGCGTTTGTCGATGCACGGCGAATATTTTTGTAACAGTTAGTACATGGCCGGGCCGTCACTGATGTGAGCTGCCGCCAGCTGGGCCGTGCCGGCGGACCGAGCGCAGGCGTCTAGGGCCGCCAACACTTATGATGAGCACAGTACAACCCCTGCCCTCATTAAGCTCGCGACTTTATACATCACTGGTCAGAAGTTTAACACCACAGGCTTATATTAAGAAAAATGTAGAACCTAAACTTTTGCTACAACAGTTCTCCGAAGATTTTCTTAGGCGCTTCATTCAATTATAATACACTCACCTAGAGTTCAGTGGTTTAAGGTATGTACTGTACATCTTATGAATTTGCATATTTTGGAAGACAATATTGAAAATTTGCCTCTTTTAGGTAAATAATGAGCTGAAGGTTTCATGCCTTTGCAAGTATTGGCACCGTAATTTTTATTTTAAAAAAAGTGTTAAATGAGTGTATCTGTGAGACAAAAAGTAAATGTTAATAAATTTTTTTTTGCGTGTTATTATTTAAATTTACACAAAAAAAAAAGGTTATAATTCCTTGTTTAATGACATTTAATTACGAAACTGTTGAGCGATCAATCGTAGCTGACTGGC
>NQII01006498.1:103676-117975 GCA_002778355.1 Clitarchus hookeri | reverse complement strand
ACAAAGTGTGAAGATAAGATTTAATGTATACAGATAAACTTGTATCAAATTTATTTAAGGTTAGTAAATACGTAAAAAATTATTCTTTTTTTTTTTACATTAATAGGTGGTGATTGTGAAATGTTTGGAAAATACTTTAACTAAATAATGCGCAGTGCTAAAAGCCTAAACATTGTGGCGTGGCTTTAACCTATTGTCATTTAAGAATGTCAACAACTTCCTCTTTCTTTTGGCTTCTTTTACATAGTGACAGGATTGGGGGGAAGGCATCCTTTTTTTTTGCTTCTTTTATGCAGTGACCTTCTGGTTTTTTTTGCTGTGTTGGAATGCCACACCTCTAAAAAAAAATTGATCTAGCAGTGTTTCTTACAGGAGTGGGCTGAGTGATAAAGACAGAGAAGGGAGAGGACAGTTTATGACTACCACTCCTTAATTTTTTTTTTTCATGTATGGCATGTGCACCCCAGAATTTTTTTCCTTTATTTTTGGGAAAAAAGGGAGCGCTATAAAGGAGGTAGTTATTTTTGTTTGTAAGGACAGAGTTTTGCAATAAACTTATTGCTGCATAGAGAGGAGAACAGAGTAGTAGTTGTTAACCTAAAACCGGTTCCGAGTCAAACCTCAACAACCGGTATAAATTGGAACCGAAGAACCGAACTGATCCATCGCTAATCGGAATGCAAGGGTTGGGGAAGATCCCAGAGAAAACAAGTAGCAGAATCATCCGGCACAATTCTCACTTGTAAAAATTCAGAGTAAGTGTTTNCTGATCCATCGCTAATCGGAATGCAAGGGTTGGGGAAGATACCAGAGAAAACGAGTAGCAGAATCATCCGGCACAATTCCCACTTGTAAAAATTCAGACTAAGTGTTTGTTTAAGGAAAACGTTTTTGGAAAATAATACATTGGGTTTTGTGTTTGTTTACATTTTTTGTTTTTTCTGTGTTTTGCATATAAATATAATTAATTTGTTTTCATAAATGTGCGGTTCATGGAGTCCATGGATTTCAGGTTGCTGTCCTTGGGCCTTCTGGGTATGGAAGTCTGGGAATGGAGTAGGATCGGGTGTAACACCATTACCTGAGGCAGCATGCCCTCTTGTATACTCTGTCTCATATCATATAAGTTGGCCAGATTCTGATAGGTCTGCAAAAGTAGCACCACTGTTTACATCTGACTACATATCCTTCCGCCATCAGCCGATCGGCCACATGACAATGATGATGTTTATTTTCATGCTGTCATTATCAGCCAATCCCCTTGTCAATGTACTGTTCGTGGGACATTTTAGGTAAACTTGCTACTCAGAAATACGTAGCTGCGATTGTATATTAGTACTAGTAATGTGTACATAAATTATTAATCAGTAAATTGTTATGTTAAAGGGCAAAAATATAAATAATTAATTTAAATTAATTAATTACAAAAAAATGCAATGCTAAACCAATTTTAAGATATTTTAGATTGACACCTGTCTAAAAAAAAATTAGTAGGTTATAAAAGTAAACATTTAAAACCTTGCAAAAAATAAAATATTTTCTAACTCTTTTTAATTTGTCCGAGACAGTGAATTCGGGTTAACATTTGCGANGTAAAGACCACGAAGCAGCCACACCCTTTCACAAGCAGTGGTTACGACACACGTTACAGTATATTTATTACTGCCATGGAAAAACAGATTTATCACAACATCGGAACTTGCCTTGGTAGGTTTAAAAAACACAACCTGTACAAACTTGATGCTGTAATTTGGAGTATGTTTCGGAGCAAGAGAAAGAAACATTTTGTTTAGGAACAGCAACATGCCATGTCAGCATGTCATGTCACCACTCGCCACTTCTGCCTACTTCGGATTTGTAACCCTCCCGCCAACACATTTAAATATATTATAATAAGTATTCAAACATTAAAATCTCTTTTCAGTTGTAAATTACAAATACAAGATTAATTATTTTTGCTGTAATAATAATAAAATATGTTAAAATCAAAGAACATGTATAATTTTCCTGTTTCTACTAGCGGTGCAAAACTTTGAGATAGAGAGAGATAGATAGATAGAGAGATAGATATAGATATAGATAAAGAGATAGATGTAGATAGAGATAGCGAGAGAGAAGCTCCGCCAACAGTTTCTTAATCAGTCAAAAAAAACACCATATCACTAGGGCCTACGCACCATATTTTGCGCTGATGTTTTTAACAGTAACAATAAAATGTGTTTCCATTAGGACTACCTAAAAATTTTAATATTTCAATACACAACGTATAATTTACAAATGGCTTACCAAATCTGGTTTAAAGAAAATTTTAACTGTTTTTTACTAGCCGTCGCCAAAACATCGCTGCTGTCAGCGTTTTAAATTCATATTAAATAAGAAATAAATATTATAAATTATAGAAGCTGCTAAGTTAAAGTTTCATTTATTCAAAAATATAATAGTTCTAAAGTTAATCAGTGTTACATACTTGTGGTATACAAGTTATTTAAAAACCGGTTAACATAATACTCCTAGAGTGATTTTTCAAAGATTTGTTTCAAAACATGCTGTAATTGGCGGCATCTGCAGCTGAAAATCGGTAGTTGTTATAAGTAAAATGTGGTATTGGCCCATCTCTTATTTTTATAGATAAAATAATTGACAAATGTTACCAATTAAAAATGTTTTCATTCCCTCCCAAAGTGTTCATTACTCAACCACATCACAAATTCTGAACACAACAAAATGCATACCTTATTGGCATCCATTCTGCTTGCCCGGAATTCTGGTGGAACAGCATCTAAATCTTCAGCAGCAAATATTTCTGACATGTCAATACCAATCTTGGCAGCAACATCTAGTCCAAGGCGCACATTCAGCTGTTGTCTGTGACGAGCCATTCTCTCCCTAATATCAATTCCAGCTAGAAAAAATACATAAACAACATGTAGAAACTGTTAATGTAAAGTAAAGATGGGTCGGTTCCAGTTAACGGTTTTCGCTTCCGCATGTTCTTGACATTTAGAGCAGAGACCAATAACTGGTGTCAATATCTCCGTTTTACTACAACCAAAACAGTTAAATAGTTATATGCATAGAAGTACATGAAGTGCGAAATGAATTACCTACCACTACGTTCATATTAATTACGGATACCTAACATTTTCAAGTTTAAACAATGATTTATTTCCATATTTCTCATACGTAAATAAAAATAAAATGTGTCAATTTATGTTGTTTACAGGTGTCATCTGCAACATGCACAAAATGGACAACACTCTGGTGGACACTAAAAAATGAGGTGCTCACAGCGGTGAACTGGAGGAACAATTCAACAAGATGTTCAATGAAATTTGGCACCATATCTCAGACATCCATTAATGTAAATACAGTGAAGCCTCTGCTTACCGGACTAATTTGGGGATAGGTATAGTCTGATAAACAAGAAAACCCGGTAAATGGTAAAGTACCAAAAAATATAAAGTTATAAATATTTTAGAGACTTACATTAGCATTGATGTTTTCAATGTGGTGAAGATGTTTGTGCAGATAGGAGGGATGATGAGCGACAAGTATTTCTGGTAATTTACGACAGACCAGAAGCTGTCCAAAGGAAATGAGCTTGGGTAGTTAACATATTTTCTGGGTCTTGGCCAAGTAGTATTTGCGGGGAGCACATTAACTTGTGCAGAGATGTACTTTTTTATTGTGCATCCCCCTTACTTGTTAACATTTCCACTCCTGTCTCTTTTTCTATTTTTTATAACTTTCTTGGGGTTAGATGATAATCTGGGAATGGAAACAGGCAGCATACTGTCGCTACCCCCTGCTGTGAATGTGAGTGAGTGACAGACAAATTCCATATACCACTTGCACATTTTCCCACAGAAATTAGAAAAGCACAGGTTATGGGCGCACTTTATCGGCAAGAATATGACAGTAGGCATATATGTACGTGATATAAATAGCTGTACCATCACTGGGCCATGCCACACTTCACCACTTTTGGTCGTGTTAGCTCACCTGCTACATCTTCCTCATGCCTCACACATTCTGTCTGTACCATTGCTCTCTTAAAATTAAATTTAAGCACTTTTGCCATTGTTTAATAAATTGAGGCATTTCAAGTGCTGTGATGCAGGGTATATATAGCTTTGCCACTGGAAGACATTTTACACAGCAAATGTGCACAATCTTTAACTTAAATGCAGGATTGTCTACAATAAGTCGCAAGTGATATTTCCCCAAAAAAATGTACACTATGTTACATGTAAGCAACACCATGCTCAATGACCATACAACCACGCCATTGCAAGATTCTAAAAATAACTTCTTTCTCCCCAGTCTTTCAAGTGTGCATGCTTATCTCGCCAGGATGCAGTACCATCACATTTCACGCCCTACAAGATGCAAGTAGACACGTTCATAAAAACCATCTACATTGTAGTGCGTATCGTTTTTGGATTCGCACCTGCTCCTTGGCCGACTTGGTTCCTCCCCTCATTTCCCTCTCTGGATTACCCCTCCTTGTACATCAGCTTTTTTTTAATTCAGAGACTAGTTTACAAAAGTTGTTACACGCCTTGTGCAGCATTCATTCTATGCCTCATTCTACGCCTGAGAAGAAAATCATCAGGTTGACGCCTGCTAGAACTAATTTAAATTGTAATATGAGCTAAAATTGTCAGTTTACCCATCCTTGGATGATGAGACACAGTTTAAATAATGTAGTTGCATAAGCAGCTGATTATGCTGGAGCTTGTAATACGGTGAGTCGCGGTCGCAGCTTTTCATTTGTGGGTCAGTTTAGTGTTTTTGAAATAATTACATTGGCGTAGTATTGTGTTTGTCTTGGGCTTTCCAGTGAGTTTGATTTTTTCTAAATTTTTGGTTTTGGACACTTGCCTAAACTGTAGTTTCGGCCTAACTAATTTCTTGCTTCTCCGTATAGTTCCAGTTGCTTTAACGTGTTGTGTATAGTTTTTGCCTTCTGCCCAGTAATTTAGTTTAATTGTCGCTACTGTGCTACCACGACTTACGCATTGGACGTAGTCTTTTGAAGTGGTATAATTTGTCTATTAGTTTATTCGATGGAGCCATGGTTGGGGTCTACGGACTGCCTCCATCGATTCACTATTTTAACCTAATATTTTATTTAATATTTTAATTTTTACAAAATGGAGGCTTTACAGGGTCTGAAATGCTGCCCTCCTTTAGTCAAATTACTCCACTAAATACCTTGAATTTATCTAGTCATAAATGTAAATATTTGCATTTTAGAAATGTTTTAATATTACTCTGTTCGTTTTTTCAATTAAATATTTATTGTATATTTTAATAAGCAATTGCAGAGTAATTTAATCTTTTGTAGGAGTGTTTGAAGTATTTATAATCAATAGAGTTACTTTTTGATATTTTTGGAAAAATTATACACTACTTGGCTATTTGCCAGTTAAATATTTATTGTACTTTTGAGCTACACAATAATTTCGTGAGAGCTATTTAATATATTTGTATGATTATTATAATTTATATTTTTTTATTGTGAGCCTTTAGCGTATAGAATTTTACACGTCATATTTTTGTAAATGATGAATCCTAAGGTGCTGCTAACTTATAAAATATTCTGAAATTACAGAACTTGATATAATAGTAACATCGTCTTTGTATTATTTGTGCTACAGCACAGTAGAATAAAATCCCGTACGTACTTCATGGTGATTTCCAAGAGCAATGCAAGAATACCCTTTAAAATAAATTCACATTAAAAAAATGTTACGATTTAGATGAAGTTAAACACAACTCTGCCATAAATGAATGACAAAATCACATACATTTATTTGTGGGAAATACTTAATAAGGGTTCTTTGCTTTATTTTTATAAACTATTTTTTCAAGACAGAATTTCCCACATGCTGTAAAGTAGCGAAGTTGTGTAAAGACATGTTAAAACACAATGGACTGAAACACTTGCATGTATTTAATACCTTAAGTTCATAGTAATCAAAATAAAAAAGAAAAGACATCACCAATGGCAATATCTAGGTTGTAAAAATTATACGCAAACGTAGCAATTGATACGAATGTGCTTTATAAAGCATTCTAAATTGCTGCAGTAAAAGAAATGCACATTTGTGCAGGATGCATTCATGGGTTATGCACACAATCATAGAGAGCAGATCCCGAAGGCCAATCATTTGCACACAAAGGGCAGTCACAATTTCACTTGTTTATGTATTCATAAATAAACATTGACAATCAGCATAAACTACACGGGAATGGTCATGGCTATAGTAGACTCCCGCAGCAAAGCCACTGCACGATTATAAAAATAACTTCCAACCACCTGCCTAACACAGCTGTTTACACATGTGTGCGCATATCTCGCCGCTGAACAACATAAGTTTCTTTCTTAGGCTGAATAAAAATTATTTTAATTTATTTTGCATTCTAGCATTGTATTTATCTTTAAAACCAGAGCAACTTAATGTAAAAGGAAAACCTGAAGCTTACAAAATATTATCCGACATTTATACTTAATAGCAGTAAAAAAAACTAAATAATCAAGAACCAAGAACCAATTTTTAAGAACTGGTACCGAACCGAGAATCAAAAAAAATTATGGAACAGACCCATCTGTAATGTAAAGGTTCACAATACAGTGGAACCCTCTTATAAGGTTCTTCAGGGGTCCACAAGAAAGTGACACTATAAGCAGGAAAACACTATAAGAGGGAAACCCAAAAATTCAAGAATATGGACACTAAAAGATATAAAATTATGCACTGTAATAAACACCACAACTTTATAAAATGAACAAAACAAATTTTTTTTTTAACACATAATCTTTTATAAAATTTTTTTCCTGGTTGCAAAATCGTAAAATTAGTAAATGAGCAAAAGATTATTGTACATGCAAAACAAGCACAATTGTTCGTGGCAGTTTGTCTCCTGGTACCAAAGCACACTAAATTGTCTACAAGCAAAATACGTAATATAAAATCTTTCATGGAAGTTTGTCTGCTGGTTGGAACAATGATTCGGTTCAGAGTAGTCACTGCGATTTCCAAATTTCGAGCAATTGCTGTGCGTGTTCTACCAGGATTACTGTCCACATGCTTGATTAAGTTTAACTTTTCAGCTAATGAAAATGTCTTGTCTTTTCTTTGAGGCACTCATTTTAACTTTTTTCTCACTATAATTGTTTCAAGGATGTATTAATTTTCACTACGTAAATATTAACTAGGCATGTGCGAAGGTCATTTTTTAAATGCAAAGCGAAGTCGAAGCGAAGCTTGCATCATGCAAAGGAATTTCAAAGAAAAATCGAAGTCGAAGGATTAAAAAATATATATATATTAATTTATAGTAGGTTACAGTTTCCAAGTGTATTCAACTTATTTGTACTGTTGCTGCCACAAAAATGTATTCCTACTAGACACTTAGCAATGGAATAAAGCATGTCCTAATCTTGCACTGCTGAAAAACTGAAATATCAAAATCTGCAAGAAAGTAATTATTGTACATTTAGATACCTACAAACTTTATAAAAACTACCATACTCCATATATCCAGCCCCATTTGGCACCACCACCGCACAGTGATTTCAATGGGTGGCTATCAACATTTGTCCTCTTCCCTTTCCTCCTCCAAGGACCCTTGTCAATGTCAGGTTAGATAGTAAACTTGCTGGATGGTGGTGGCATTAGGGCCTCAGAGCAAGAGAGTTGAGCCACTTTCACTGCTTACAAGGAAAGTGTGCAATTCTTCCAAAAAGACGTATCAGCTGTGGTACGTATACGTCAGTCCAATGATTCAATAGATGAATGCATACAAGTAAAGTGCACCATATTAGTGTGTGCAAATGTGAGAGTTCATGACATCTGTAGTTATTCCAGATGTCATGAACTCTCACATTTGCCTAGCCAGAAGTGTGACCACTTGATGGTGGTTACTCTATAGCATTTACGAATAAAGAAAATACCGTACTGACGTAAATAAAACATGTGAATATATAATAAAATACTTTCAGTTGTGAATTGAAGTTATGTGAAATGGTTTGGTGACAAGAAATAAATTACTGAATCAGAAACAGTTTGCTTTATTCGTGGGAAAATGAAAACATTATTTCCGGGAATGTTTGTTATTGTTCTTATGGAGAAACGTTCGGGACCAGGAAAATCCTGCATTATAGATGGGAAAACCCTTTAAACTGGAACCTTGTAAGCAGGTTCTACTGTATTTAATAATTTTATTCTCTTAGAACAAAGAGACTGACATTGCATGTCTCTTAAACCATATAAAGGAATTCAGGTAATTTGTGGACATGGACTGGACTACACGAATCTGTGATCAAAACTAAGTAGAAAATATTCTTTAGTAAAAAAGCGTACGGCTCTTAGTTTATGAGAAAAACAACATTAAGTACACAAAATGAATTTATTTCATGTTAAGCATATAGCATTAGCATACAAAATGTTGATAGCAATGCACTTTTTCGCACATTGTTTGGATGCATGCAGCACGCATGAAGCTTAGCCGCCGGATATAGCCATTGCCATATCTCAGTACTCAATGTATGTGAACTCCATGACATCTTCGGCACTACTGAGCTTTACTTGTTCCCTTGCCATATGCATTACAACCGACACATTAGTTGCATCATTGCCACATCACCTCACCTTTATCTAATTGGAATACTACATGTTTGCTACAATGGTTTTTTGGACCTTTCATATTGTTTTTCTCGTAAACGAAGGGTTTTATGCATTTTTACCAAAGAGTATTTTATACTTTGTTTAGATCACAGATTCGTGTGGTGCAGTCTGTATCTGTGAATTACCTGACAACCTGTAAACACAGTCCTACAGTTGTGTGATAAATATCTAAAAGTTTCTTTATATATTAAATTTTTTCCATGAAAATATTATATTTGACACGTAACAGCCAGGGAATGGGGCATCACATCAAGAAGTAGGTTTTTTTTTTGCGCAAGTCAGTTGCGCAGGTAGCGGGCGGACTCTACTGGGCCTGAAGACAGAACTGTAAACTCGAAGTACTTCGGATGCAAAATTAAAACATTGATTGGAAGTGAGGCTGCTTGATTGACACTACTCACCGCCATTATGCTTCACGAACAAATGCTTGCCTCCTCTCGGCTGCCCAGTGTTGCCAACTCTGTGATCCAGTGCTGGATGCAGTTGTGCCAATTGTGAAAACCACAGGAGGTGGTAGCACTGGAAATTGAAATATCGACCAGTGGTGTTCCGCACAGTTGTCACTCTTGTCACGCCATCCTTCCCTGGGTAGAGCTCCAGGACTCACCCCAAACACCACAGAAGGGGCAGAAGCCTTTCTTCCTTGAGTAGCACGAGTTGATTGGCCGCAAGCTCAAGTCCTTTGTCATGCTACTTCTGCCAAAATTCCTGCTGCAGCCGCTCTACAAGTTGCCATCGGTGCAGGCAATTGAGAGGGACGACCCTGAGGCCAGATTCAGGCAGAGTAACGAAGGGTTCAAGGGCCAGAAAATGGCCAGGTGTAAGGGCACCAAGATCGTTGAGATCACAAATCAAGGGGCACAATGGCCTGGAATTGAACATTGCTTCCACCTGAACTAGCACAGTATACAATTCTTCAAATGTTAAGACGTGTTCCCCAATAACCTTGTGGAGATGGGACCTAAGTATTTAACTCCAGCCTCCGAAGTGAGGAGCAGCAGGGAGGTTGAAGTGCCAGTTGACACAAAGCTGGGACAATGTGTCTATTACCATCTGTTGGTGAGAAGAAGATGAAACCAGCTGCCAGAGTTCCTACAAACAATTGTGAGCCCCCAACAAAATAAGTGCCGCAGCCAGAGTAAATGTCAGAAGACCTTCCTCGTCTAGCAAGAAAACGTTTATACGCTCCAAGGAACACTTCTGCGGAAAAAAACACACGTCAATTCAACATGAACTGCCTTGGTGGCACATCACACGAAAATGCACAGATAGACTTTCAAGATTGCTACCCTGTGCACTCGAGCAAATTTGATCATGAACAGGCCAGCATAATCAACGCCTGCCCTTGCGAATGGTTTAATTTGTTGTACCCTCATGGCTGGAAGATCTCCCAAACAAGGTTGACTGGGAGAAAGCCTCTGTCTAAAACAGCCAGAGACAGTACCGTAAACAGCGGGTGATGGCATCTTTGTCTGACAAGATCCAGAACTGTTCTCGCAGAATGCCCCGAAGAGTCTGCACCCCAGGATGATTGTTCTTTTCATGATAATGGCATATGAGTAGGTCAGTCAGGGAGTGCAACTTACGCAACAACACAGGATGTTTATACTCAAAAGGAACTGTAGATTGAGAAAGTCAACCGCCCATTTTGATCAAGCCATGCTAGTAATGAAATGGCACCAATTTCCTAATTTAAGGTGCAGTGAGTCGATTACTCTTAAAAGCAACAATATCATCATTAAATACCTTGAGCTGAGCTCGCAGAAGCCAAAACTTGAGATCCTGACCCAGCTCAGAAGGAGTAAGATGTGTGGCATGCAAACTACGACAATTGTGTATAAAGCATAGTAGGACACCGGTGACACTCAAGAGCTAAGTAAGGTAAATGAACTTTCAACAAGTTATTCAGATCCTGGTGCTGGGTTAGTGTGTTCAGTGTCACAACTTTATGTTCATGCAAAGCAGGGTTCACATCAGCTGCAACTACACTTGATGTATACTGAGGCCATTGTTCCAAGGGATCTCTTAACCATGATGGGCCTGTCCACTACAAATGATGATTCAGCAGCTGAGCTGGCAAAAGACCATGTGAAACACAATCTGCAGAATTGTCTTCGGAGTGTACATACTTCCACCAGGATGGTTGGTAAAGGTATTGGAGTTCACTCACCCTGTTGGCCACAAACATTTTTAACTGGTATGGAGACAAATTAATCCATGCAATGATGGAGGACAAACAAAGATCTTTAAATGTCACACTGACATGGTTGAGCAAACAGGCTAACAAGAGTGCACCACGCAACTCCAAACGCGGCAATGATTGCACCTTGACAGGTGCCACCTTGGACTTGCCCATTAACAATCGAATGTCGAATTTACCATGAGGGTCCAAAATACGCAAGTAAACCACTGCTGTGTAACCAATCTCAGAACTGTCTGAGAACCCATGGATTTCATAAACACAGCCTCCCGAACCCTTGATACACCTATGAACTGTGATTGATGACAGGTGAGAACGCTCTTGATTAAAAAGCCTCCAACATGCTGCGATGTCCGATGGGAGAGAAGCATCCCAATCTATAGTCTTCAGCCACAAAATCTGCAGAAGATGTTTCACGAACATAAGGAGAGGATTCAGCCATCCAAGAGAGTCAAAGATATGTGCTATGGTGGACAAAATAGTGCGCTTGGTAGCATGACTCGGGCTGCTTTGAATTTTGTAGGCAAAGGTGTCCGAGAACAGGTTCCACTGCAATCCTAAAACCCTGACAACAACCTGAATATCCGTATCCAGGCTTAATGATTGTGGCATCTAAACATCATACACAAGAAGCCAATCAAGTAGGGTAGGTGATTATGCATAAACTTTCGCAGCCTAAATCCACCCTTAGCAAGACAAGAAATTAGCTCTCTTTGAAGGGCCAGTGCTAACTCAAATGAATGAGAACCTGTGACAATATCATCAACGTAAGTATCCGAGGGCAAGACCTTGGACACATTAGGGAAATTGGCTGATTCATCCTTAGCAAACAGCTGCAATGTGCGAATTGCTAGGAAAGGTGCAGACAATACTCCAAATGTGACAGTTCAGACGAAAATCCTTGACTGGTTCAGTGTCACAAAACCGCAATACCGTTGATAATCCTGATGATCAGGGTGAACCACAATTTGTCGATACATCTGCTTGATATCAGCAGTAAACACAACTGTATGCACAACACAACATCCACAATCTCTCGCTGCAACTTGGGAGCTGTAAGCGAGGTCATCGAGTGACCTTCCCATAGAATCCTTGGCTGAGGCATTGAACACCACACGAAGCTTGGTGGTGGAACTCTCTGGCTTGATCACACAGTGGTGAGGGATATAGTAGACTGAGGATGACTGAACCTGATCTGGAGGAATCCTCTTCATATGCCCCAAGTTAAGGTAATGTCATGAATTCGGTGTGCATACCCTTTAAAGCACTATTCCCTTTGAGATATCTCTCAAGACCACTCAGGCGATTTACAGCTTGGGGCTCCAATGTCAGGTTGAGAAGTGCGAAATGGCAAGCACACACTGTAACGACCATAGTCATTTCGAGTTGAGCATCAAAAAAATTAAGGCGACTTGTGTTCCGTGATCGGAGGCTCTTCAACTTCCCAGAATTTTCTCATGACTTAGGGACAGAAGTGAGGAGGTATATACATAATGTCTTGGCAGGAGGAGAAACCGGTTCATAAGCCACCTTCCCCATCAAAACACAAACCCTAGAGCACCTGGTGGGACCTCAAACCTCCTCCGGTCATCAATTGAGAAAGGAGTTCCGCGCCAATAAGAAGGTCAAAGGAGCCATCCGTGAAGGAGGGATCTGCTAGTTTCAGACTAGACACAGCACTACGAACTTCAGAGGACAGTNCTGCTAGTTTCAGGCTAGACATAGCACTACGAACTTCAGAGGACAGCTTGACACTAGGCAAATTACCAGTAATGAGTGGTAAGATAAAGACATCAAGAGCAAATTGGGGTCCTGCATAGCATACTGGCACAACAACGATAGATGCATTGGCTCTTGCCACACTGACCGGAGTGTTAGTTAGTTTGTCCACGAATCGGCAAATGAGCCTTGTTGCATCTCAAATGCAATTTTTGCATATATCCTAGTGAGATAAAACTGGCTTGGTTCGCTGTGCCCAACAGCGCCCGAACTACACGCGGACTACCCATTGAATCGAGAACCTCTACTTGAGGAGTTGACAAAAGCACAGTTTTATCAGAATTAACAACAGTAGACAAGACCGTTGAAAGTGTAGATGTAGTCTCCCCAGATGGTGACACAGCATGAGATCCTGGACATTGATCCTTTGATTTAGGTTCAAAATGCAGTAGAGTATGGTGTTTACTATCACAGGTGTGACATAACCGAAGGACAATTCTTTGTTTGATGAGACTGATTAAGACGATTTAAACACATCTTCTGCTTTTTCACAATAGCATACTGATGGAAACCAGGACACTTATACAAGGGGTGTGATGCATTACAGACACAACAACATAGCTGTGTTGAACTTACAAGAGAACTTGNTCAGGACACTTATACAAGGGGTGTGATGCATTACAGACACAACAACATAGCTGTGTTGAACTTACAAGAGAACTTGATGCATATGACTGATGCTTTCTAGGATTGGGAGGTTTTTGTTTAGGCATCTGCATAGCAGGCACCTTATAGCAAAAGGAACAAGACTGGGACCCAGAACCCTTTAGTTGAGACGAACCAATCATCTCCTGGGCTCTACAATGCTTCTCAAGAAAGGAAATGAAGTCGTCCAGTTTGGGAAGTTCAGAACCTAAGCTCATTTCCCACTCCACCTGTAGTTTGGGGTCCAGTTGTTTACACAATATGGGAAGTAGGATCAGATCCCATTGGTCGACAGGAGCCCCCAATACCTCCAATGCAGACACATTTTCAGAAATTACGGTCAACAAGTTACATAACAACCTTGGCGAATCTGCGCAAGCAGAGGGTACTTGTAACAATGCCTCAACATGAGCCGACCGCTTATTCTCATAGCGATTCTCTAGCAGTCCCCAGGCAACCTCAAAGTTGGCATCAGATAATGACAAAGATTGAATCATCTTAAGGGATTCACTACTAACAGCACCCTTCAGATATGCTAGCTTTTCTACTGCAGACAAGCTTGGATTATTAGAAACGTTACGAACAAGTTGGAAAAGTTAGGCCATTGCTGAGGGGTGCCATCAAAGTTAGGGAGTGGTATTATAGGCAAAGTAACATTTACCTTCCGTCCATTAGCTATACCGGTACCAACCCCTGCCTGCACATCTGGCTTGATTTCCAGGGCTCCTGCGGTGGCCATCACAGTGTAGTACTGCTCGTCAAATGTAGTCATCCGCTGAAGGTGATGTTCACTATCGAAATAATCGATACTGTCCGATGAAGCTTCCACAGTGATTTAGTCAACATCATAAGATTACTTCACGCTGGGAAGGTCTGGTCTCTGACACATGCAAGAAATAGTTTCACCTTAGTCTGGTCACTGCTAACTAACTTTGAGAGATCACAGGAGCGCTTAACTCGCCCTTCTGCCAACCTCAGC
>NQII01006498.1:53974-102611 GCA_002778355.1 Clitarchus hookeri | reverse complement strand
GCCAAGTATCACGTAATCTACGTACAGAAAAGGGAGGGGAGTTTGTCTCGTGAGTTCATGTACCAGTTAACCTGTTCAAGCAACAATAAAACTCGATTATATGAACTCACAAATAAAGTGTATGTTATTAGTAAATTGGACCTAGAGACAACAGTGTCGACGTATTTATACGCTCTATCACTGAGGGCTAGCATCAAGTGCTGGCGCCTCACGCCGCAGAGCAGAATCAATACCTACTTCCAAACTTCAGCATTTGGCAGGTATCAACGATGATGCAAAACCACAAACATGAGGTGCGATAAATTGCAAAATCGTAAATACGATGCCAAAATACCAGAAATATCCAGCCCTCCAGCCCGGAGGACCAAAAATTTTATTGCCACGAAGACAAAATGGACTGTAAACTTGAATTACTTTGAGATGCAAAATTAAAACATCAATTGGAAGAGAAACTGCCTGATTGACACTACTCACTGCCATGATGCTTCACGAACAACTGACTGCCTCCTCTCGGCAGCCCAGGGTTGCCAACTCTGTGATCTAGCGCTGAATGCAGTTGTGCCAACTGCAAAAACCACGAGAGGTGGCAGCACGGGAAATTCAAATATTGAATGTGTCCAGCACGTGGGAGGAAGTCAGTAGATACATAAAATTTGTCCAGTATACACACAGAAAGTCACAAACACATGAAAATGGAGTATTCACATATNAGTCAGTAGATACATAAAATTTGTCCAGTATACACACAGAAAGTCACAAACACATGAAAATGGAGTATTCACATATTTACAGGTCAAAACAGGAGGTGTCTGGATTATTGCGCATTGACCTCACACTGGTCCCTTGTATAATGTGGGGCATGTTGGTTGCATACTAGGCACAAAGTCTGTAAGGGCGAGGTGATGTCTCCGGACGTCGGGAACACATGGGGTGGCTGGCTTACCACTGGCGTTGGCACTCCGGAGCAGTCCCTTGCTCCAACCCTCTGATGTCGGCTGCGGCTGTAGCGGGCGGCATGGCAGGCTGACCTTGGCGCCATCTGGCTGTTGATGCGTCTGCAGACTGGCTGGACCAGGGTTGGCTGGTGCTGGTATCCCAGAGGTCGGAATCACACCCAGTGGGAGTGGAATCCCCTGGCATAGTAATTCTATAGCGGGGTGAGCAGCTCCGGGAACGCTATCGGGAGACCAAAGAGGTTGGCAGGGAGAGTACTGAAGTGAGGCTCCATTAGGTGTCATGTGGCTTGTGCTCTTTCCCGGGAGTGTTAAGCAGCTGAAGGTTGGTATAGGCTGATTACTCAGAGGGTGACCAGATGCGAAAACAGCAGTTGTCCACCGTGTGTTTCTCCTGCTGCCTCGTCAATGGGCAAACATTATGAGCAGGTAGGTTACTATGGTTCATCTTGTAAAGGGCGGCAGGCAACAAACACCTAACTAGAGTGTAAACCAGAAGTTCCTGGGTCAAACCTCGTCAGACCTGGCACCATCTCCGGCAAGTTTATACACTCTGGAGGGAATAGGTTAGCTGATTTAGTTGGCCCAGATGCTTCGTCGTCTGTCTTTCTAGTGGCTGGGGCTCTACCATACGTGCGCACCAGGTACCTTCACGTACCTGGTCCACAGTAAGGGTGGCCATCGACTTTGTGGTGTATGAGACATGTGCAGTCCTCTGGTTAGAGGTTGACCGCGGTTCTGGATAGGGCCTACCCACAGTTCCACTCTACATCGGAAACAGTTGCCAATCCGCAGCTTCAAGGGTAACGCTTACCAGGTTCTGGAAAAGGTAGATGTTCACTTTAGAGCAAGGAAAGACAGAAGTTAGCTGGAATACGTGTTTTCTCTCACGAGAATAGAACACGGTGACCCGTACTATCTCCTACCTCTACACACACTAGGTGTTCAACTGACTTTGTATAAGGGCAAGACAGGTGAAGGGGCCTGTCAACTTGAAGTGCAGACGAGAGCAAACAATAAGTAGCAGTAAAAACAACTAAACCCTAATTGTGGCTGATAGTCCTGAAAGGACCCGGGGCACCATGTGCAATATAGATGTCGGGTGTGGTAAACTTTATGGCAAGTGTCAGGGGTAGCAACGACTCTTCGGCTGTACTGGTAGAGAAGGTATCTGTGAAGGATGTTGGTAGAACTCTGGAAGCTCTCAGGAGGACTGTGGCTGTTAGTAGAGAACCTTAGCACAAATAATGCTAAGGTGAGCTATGTGAACTGGTGGTGTTGGCTCCTACGGGAGGAGGGGTTGGCAGAGTCCTAGTACTAGACAGTTCTAGGGCGAGCTACCTCACAACTGGCGTTTCACCGGGCGCACTGCGTTATATTCTGCATGCTGCAAGGTTCCTTCATGTCTCTGGCGCTTTGGTTATCTTTGGACACAACCTTTCAGGTTTGGGTCAGGCGGCGACACTTCTGCCATCTCTCGGCGGGGTGGTGGCAGGGTGGTTTGGCAGCTGTACAGGTGGTATCCGCCGCTCGCTTAATGGCAAACTCTTGCATGCCGGCTGCTGCTTCTCAGCGGGAGCGACGACGTGACTTCCTTTACTATATGGCGCTGGCCTTGGAAATGGCTAGTTGGGATTTATCTCCCTCGGGGCACATGGCATCCACGTGATGATACAAAGTCAAAAAGAATAGTTGATAGGAAGCGTCCCACGTCTCATTTGATATAATTTTATAAAAGGTACGTTATTCTTCATACATAAATGTTGGAATATATAATTTTAAAATTATATTTGTGACAATTCACACTATACTCACCAGATGACTCTTCTTCAGTGTCATACTCCTTGCCTTCAGAGCCCATGAGGAAGGCATCATTTGCAAGCACCTTGCTCATATCAAACTTCTGAAAGTTCATGCGGCCAACCTGGGACAGGGACATTGGTTGTGGTCCACCATCTGCAGATAATATAACATATGGTCACATCTATTATCCATGCCAGTACACAAGACCTTTTTGACAAATTTCAAGTAAATAACCTCAATGTTAAAGCTTCATACATTACATAAGCCTCCAATACAACATACTAGTTTTTCCAAACACACCAAAACATATCATCGCAAATCTTACAATTTTTTTTTTTTTAAAGTTACAGTATCAGTTTGCCACACAAGCAGTACCTTTACTTAGTTTACTGATTAAAATTTAATAATCTATTTCCTCAAATAAAGAATGTGCATTTCTTCTTTGATTCGTTCTAAAAATCTGAAGGTTCTTTAGAAATACATTGAAACCATTTGAGTATTTTNTTCTTTAGAAATACTTTGAAACCATTTGAGTATTTTGTACAAGGCCCTAGTTTTTATGTTGCACATTTACTCACAGAAAGGTTGTGACAGGACACTTTGCTAGACAACAAACCATTATTGGAGCAGCATATGCTCAAATTCTGAATCCAGACACAGGTCGATCTAAAACCATCACTGGTGCCACACGAATGTGACACCATAATGATCAGAGCTAATAAGGATCGCTGGCACAAACTGTGAATACCTTTCTTAAGACAACAGCCAGGAGGATCCCACTGCGGCACATTCTTCAACACTGCCTCAACAGCCTGGCCAGCTGCTATGCGCGTGTCCCAGGACTGGCTGCGTAGGTATGTGCTGATGCGTGCCAACAGATTGTGCAACTCGTGAGGATGCAGGCGCTGCACCTCCCCCAACTGCTGAGCTGCTGCCCGTCGCGTCACTGCTGACGAGCCTGTCTCCAGCAGCACAAACAGCCGGTCTAGCCTGCACATATTTCAGTTGTGACACCATAACCACCTGCTGCACTAATGAAAAAACACATGTTAAAGTCAGTTCATTCTCTTGGTTAAGAAATAAACACCCCTACCAATAGCGGAACTGCTTTACAGTAGGTTTTAAAATGGATGAAAAGAACAAAAATTTTGGATTACTAACAAACTAAACTTTCAAGACTTCTGCATATTACAATTACAACAAAACATCACTTGCTGCTAATTTCAAACATAATTTACTTTGTATAGCATTTAACTTTCTTACTATTTAACAGGGCCATCTTTTTTATGCGCAAGTGTTTATCTACTTTTGCCTCGCCTACCTAATGGAAACATTATTTTTTGGTCTCTCAACATGGCTGCAAAAGAGCATTTTATGTTAATTAGTGCAAAAGAGCATTTTATGTATATTAAGAAAACATAATACCTGAAATTTGTGTAAGCAAGTCCTACTTTTCGAGACCACCCCCACCAATAAACTGATTCACTGCTAGTCAAAATTTCATGATTGCACACAACAAGACGAAAAGACTGCACACTAGTTTCGTGCCTTGTGGACAGAGTATGTGAATTCATTTCAGTTTCATCTTTACTTGGCATACATTTATACAACAAAAATACTGTGACTCCAGATAAGTAAACATTTTAGAACAAGTTTTCTTCAGCAGATCAAAAACATTATTTTAGTTGTTAAGTATGTTGAAAAATGATTCTATCCCATAGGTATCTTCCTCCATGCCTTGCAGTTCATTGTTGGGAGCCACCAGGACACTTATAGCATGGCCAGTCAACAAAAAATTAAATTTAATTAACATCAGAAAGACAGTGCACTCAGCATTTGCAAAATGGCACAAGATGGACAAGATTTCATCTGCTGCTATCGTGTATCAATCGCCACAAGTATTTATGTGCATACATCAGTACTGAAAATATACTCATCTTGGTCATCAAAAACACTCACTCCCTCCCTCTCTCTCTCAACAGTAGACACATCATCTGGAGAAGCAGGAACCACCTTGGAAAACCATTTATAGGCAACCTTGGTGAGAACTACATGTTGTTACGAGACCAAGTTTTAGGGGACGACAGGTGAAAGGGACTAGTGATGAGACAAGTCAAGTAGACTCAATGGCAGACACTCAATGACTCAAGTAATATTCATAGCACACTTTAAGTCTGCAAATAGTCAGGAAATTTTGCCAGTGATTTTGATTTGTGAAACATTAAATAAATATTATTTTATGCTAAAGTTAAGTTTATATAATTCTATAATATTGTAATTATTTTTAGCGATCTCAAAACTTCCTTTCTAGATTTAAACATCAGGGGAAATGCAAAAAGCAAGTTGAATTCCAGTGTTGGAAATAACAGGCATAGCATTGTGGTTGCTTGATGGTAAATGAAAAGTTGAGTCAAAAAATTAGGTTTTGCTGTAGCTTTTCAATTTTTTCCTTCAATTCTGGGAGTTCTTTTTAGTACTATGTGTTTGTCCAACTTCAGGATTTAGTAAGGTTTTTCTTTAGCTTTTTTTGGTTTACAATGTACTTTCTGGGTCATAGTGGGATTTGGGAGATCGCCAGTATAAAAAAACTGACTGTTGTACAGGCCCTTGAAGATGGCAGCTGCAACTGCCAAAACGTTGAGGAAGAATTATTTGATGCGGCTCAAACCCACCAGAAGTTTTGTATGTAATGACAATGGCTGTGAAAGCCTGTAATCTATGGAAATAAAAGAAGTCAACGGGCAGGTAAACTGCAGGAACTTGACACAGAGACAGTAAAATTTCAAATGGGAACATAACAGTAAATGGAAAGGTACTCAGTTCGATAAAAAGGCAGAGACAAGAATTAAAGGAATTACAGGATAATATTAGCCTAGAATTTCAAAAGATGGAGCACAAACCCAAAAATTTGGAGGAAATTGTTTAAAAGTTTGGAAAACACAAGATGTTAAAGAACAATGGGATAAATGTGACCACAGCAACTACAGTCAAGAATTTGGGTGTGGTATCAGGCACACAGAACTGATGATGGTAATACATTCAAAATGCTAGTCCCAAGATTTTATGGGAGTGTAAGAGGGATTCATGCCATTCAGTTTGTTCAGAAATGTAAGCAATCCATGAAACAGCTTTCACTCTCTGAGGGACACAAACAATCTGTTTTTAACCTGCCTAGCAGGTACAGCGAAACAATGGGCAACCAATAGAGAACAGATGTGGGAGGACTATGTTACTGCCAGAGTAGCCTTCTTACAGAAGTACTGGAGCACGTTTAAACAAGAAGAGTTCCTTCAGTATCTATTTTCAAGCAGGCACTCATATAGGGCAGAACCTATGGCAGAATAAGTTCAGCACCTACACTTGCTTGCCGGCAAAAATTTTGGATTCACCAGTATCCAAGGAAAAATTTTTTAACCCACTTTGTACAACATCTCCCTGGAAAGGTGCAGGACAGTAATTTGAGCCTCAGGGCTAAACATGTTAGTGAGGTAGTGGAGCTTTTCAAAGTATTTGATATGCAAAATGAATGGGACTAGTCATAATCCCAGAAATGACGAACTGAGAACTGAAAACTATTCAAATGGGAACAATAAGGATGGGTATGGTCCCCGACATAACAAAGATCAACGGTATGGTAACAGTAAGGATGGACTGGTAAATGGAGGGTATACAAGTAATCAAAATGGACAGTTTCGTGGTAGATATAACAGATGATACAGAAGCTGGGATTCAAATGGAGGCAATAGGAACAGAAATGAGGGACAAGAGGGAATGAGTTCAAGTAATATTGAGAATGAACCACATTTAAATGCCTAAGAGGAGAGAACTGCAGCCCAAAATCAGCCCCTAATAATCAAGGTTGGGCAAAAGGCAAGGAAATTAAGTTGAGTTAAGAGATTTGGGAGGCTCTTAACGAGGTCTTGAGAGCAGATGAGGGTGAAATGAGGTGAGAAAGGAGCAGCACTGGAATGCAAGTACGGGAGGGAGGGAGATCCCCAAGAAAATCAGCCGACCAGCAGTATTGGCTGGCACGATTCCCACTTGCAAACATTCGGGAGTGACCCAGCTGGAGATTGAACCCAGTTCGTCTTGGTGGGAGATGAGCAATCTAACCACTCAGCCACTGTGGCCCTTGCAAGGAAATTAAAGTTTCACACATTACACATCAAAATGTCATAAAATGTTATTAGAGGAGGAATGGGAGAAAGAAAATGTGGAAATGCTGTAGTATGGTGTCCTATTGTGACTGGTGTAATTTCAGGCCAACAGAAGCTTGTTTTATAGTTACTTATTGATTCTGGTAGTGAGGTTATGATAATACCTGAAGAATATGATAATTATATTCTAGAAACCATAAAACTAAATTAGGTAACTATCACAGTTTCAAATGTGACTATTATTGGGGGAACAGGGGTGCAAAACAAAAATGTTAAAAGGCAGATATTAATGGCAATTGCTTTAGGATATTAAATTTGTGCTCAATATATTTTTGGTGGTAAAGGGGCTGAGCGCAGATGCAATCATAGAAGTGGATTGGCTAAGACAACATACAGCATTGATAAATTTTGATAGGCAGACTATAACTGATGGGGGGTGAGATAGAAATTGACTTTGATCAGGAAAAGGATGGCTCAAAACCATTAGAATTAAGGACATTATAAGCTATTCACAGTAAAGGGAGGACATTTGAAAGCCCCCTCATTTGTAATAAGTCACTAAATATATTTAATTTTAGCCTTAGATGTTAACTTATGAGTGCGATGGAATATGCACAATGTGTTTATTACTTACATGGCAGTATGTATATATTTCAAAATGTGGTTAAAGGATAAAATATGGCTGAAATAAAAAAGTAACTAGGGCCTCAGAAGTGCTCACTTTACCGTAAACAGCCTATAGAAGAGCTATATGTGTTAACAGGTCGAGGAACAGCAAATTTGTTATAGTCTGAAGGTACTAATGGGGACAAGGGAGAAGAAACAGGAATCTGATGGCTTGATAGAGTAAAAGTGGGTAAAAGATGGCAGGGGGGAGGAAGAAACAACAAAGAGATGGAAGATAAAATGCAATTTGTGTTATGGTCAGAAGAGCAAGTTTTTTCTAAAGTTCCAAGAGTTAATAACCGCTACACTTGTGAATTGATTGTTAAGGAACACACACAGTTTGTGGTCAATTGATTGTTAAGGAACACACAGTTTGTGGTCAATTGATTGTTAAGGAACACACAGTTTGTGGTCAATTGATTGTTAAGGAACACACACAGTTTGTGGTCAAGTCATACCCAATTCCATATGCAGTCAGTCCAGCAGTCAAACAAGAAATCCAAAAATGGTGGTCTGTAGGGATGTAGAAAATGTACTTCTGAATATTCCAAGCCTATGGTAACAGTTCAGAAATAGGATGTGGAGGGGGAAGTGTTTGTCTACGTTTGGATGTTAGGAAACTCAACACCAGTTTAATACCAGATGGGTAGTCACCAGTTCCTATGGAGAAATTAATGCAAAAATTTGAGGGATACAAAATTTTTTTCAAAAATAGATTTAGCAGCTTTGTATTGGCAAATCCCACTGAAAGAAAATTCCAAGAAATATACAGCATTTACCATTCTGTGTATGCCATATTGCTTCAATAGACTTCCTTTTGGGTTAAAAATATGAATCAACCATGTTATTCAAGGATAAGAACAGGCACTGGGAACAGAACTGTTAAAGATTGCTACTATTTACTGTAGATGATATATGGATTTCATCACAGGATTTTGATTATCACTGTAGAAAAGTCCAGATAGTGTTGAGGAGATTACATGAGTCAAGGTTGACAGCTAACTTTGAAAGTCTGAATTTTTTGAAGGGGGAAACTCCCTTTTTGTGGAAAAAAATACTGGAAAGAAATAACAGTTGACCCTGAGAAAATCAAAACCATTGTGGAATACCCAGCACCATCCAACTGAAAACAATTAGAGCAGCTAGTTGATTTCTTAAGCTTCTTCAGGAGGTACAGTGATAGCTTTTAGAGACATTTAAACACCATTCAGAGAGTTCCTGCAAAAGAAGAAGTACTGGACTTGGGGCAAAAAACAACAGAAGGCATTGGACAAGTTAAAAGCAAAATTAAGTGCTCAGGTGTATAATACTGCGTGTATCTCTAATGGGTGATTTATTTGTTTAAAAAATATGTACATGTAGTACATATAGGGAAACCTGGTCATACAATGTTTTTAGTTTTCTCTTTTGGGATAGCAATGCCATTCAAATTACACCTTTGTAAACAACTATACTCACCATTACTCATTGATTTCCAATAGCTTTTAAACCGCTTGCGAATGGGATTCAGGTAGTGAATATTTTCTCACAGCAACAAGGAAAAAAATTGGATCTCTCTTTCTCTCAGATCGACAAAATACGGGATGTGTCGGTGAAACAACTTTTAAGAGTTATGATAATAACAACATTACTTTGAGTAAATTTTCATAAGAAAGTTAATTTTATTCTGTACGTGTTGCCTAAGTAAAGTTTCATTTTCCTTTCAACTCACTTAGCAAATGACCCAACTCGATTCTCAGACCTCTGGGTCAGTTAAAATTGAAAATTAATATCTCTTTGGAACAAAACCTTCATTGAGATCATTTTAGTGATTATCACAAGTAAACTAAAACAGATAAGCAACGTTTGCTCATACCAGACATACAGCATACTGTGTACAAGTCTTACGACCATAGTACTGTTCGCTGCCCTTCTTTCTTGAACACGCTAAAATAAATAACATGGCACATTTTAATAGCTTCTAAAGCCTGGGCACATTTGTGGAACTTGCAATGGCTCTCCTCCATCATCCTACTCTTGTGATGGGCAGTCCAAATCCAAATTTAATTTAATTTGAAAGCAGAGAGAGTCCCTGGCTTGCTTAAGGCAGCCCTCCTTCCTTAACAAAATAAAAGAATAAATAATTTCCTGATAAGAGAAACTTATCTATGAACTGTTTAAAATTAATAGTATCCTAAGCCTATAAATTAACATTACGCAAGGCACTAGTTTGACAAGGAGAAAACGACCTAAAATAAACAACCTTAATTGCTCTACCTGTGACATCAAAAAATTCAATTAATTAAAATTTTAGAAAATTAGAGTCTGTTCATCAAAATAAAATTTTGATAAAATTTCTATCATCATTTTAAACATAAACAAGAAAATATTATACTCACAGATGTAAAGATTGCAAAGGAATCATAATATTTACCAGCATAAATGTCAAACTGAAATGTAAACAAACAAGTAAGATTTTTTTCTCTTATATTCTCACACAGGGTACATTATTTCACCCCAATTTGAAAAAAATTTCTGTATAGAATGTGATTTATCAGAGACTGCCATTGGGGCAATGCTGTTCCAGATAGACATGGGAGGAAAAAAACCAATCACATTTGTGAGTTGAGCTTTGAACAAAGCCAAAGTAAATCACACAATTACCGAAATGGAATTACTTAGCATGGTGTTCGCAGTATCAAAATTCAGAATCTACATCTTTAGCAGGGCTACCGATGTATGGACTAGCATGGTGTTTGCAGTATCAAAATTCCAAATCTACATTTTTGGCAGGACTACCAAATATGGATTGACCATAAGGCACTATGTCACCACGAGTCCTGTAAACTTTCATATGGTACAATTACCTGGTGAGTTCTGGCATTGCAAGAATATGATCTCACTATTGTCCATGTGACAGGCAAGACCCAAGTAGTTGATGATGCACTATCCAAAAGTCAGGGAAACAGTGATAGGGGACTAGAAGAAGTTTTTTGTGTGGGAAACCAAAGAACAAGGAGAAGAACTGTACAAGGGAGTGGGAAGCCAACTGAATCAGGAGTTCCTAAAGGATGCCAAGTATGCTAAGGAAATGAAAGAAATACAATCACCAAAGTGTAGAGAGGTAATATCACATGTTTTTTCATACAAGGGGAAATACTATTTAAAAGAAGGGCCATAGGGAAAATGACATGGGAAGTATGTATTCTAGCTAGACAGTATGGTACAGGAAATGCTTCTTGAGTAAAGTTCCTGCAGTAACTTTATTTTATAAGAAATGTATATCAAAGGATTAAAGAAAAGATAAGTAGGTGTTTGGCATATGCACAGACCAATATACAGAACTGGAAAGTCAAAAGCAGTATGCAAAATGTGTTGGTCAAATAACCTCTAAAGTTAGTGACAGGATGTTTTTTTCCAAATTTGTGTAAAATTGTATCCTTTAAAGAAGGCGACCGCTAGAACAGTCACTTGCAAAGATGGTACGGAAGCCGAAGAAAATCATTTCAGATAATGGCAATCAATTCAAGAGCAAATACTGGCAGAATATAGTTGAAAAGGTATTAGGAATTAACTTAGGTTTTACGGCAGTCATCCATCCACCAGCCTGACCGAGAAAATGGTGAGAGATATCGGATAGCTTTCAGGGTATTTTGTAATAGTAAAGTCCCTAAAATGAGCTTTCGTATCAGTCATTAAATGTGTATTTCGTTATCGTTATGAGAATATTGATCACAAAAATCATATGTATTTTCACACACATTACAACGAAAACCCATAACAATGGCAAATAGACATATACTGATGATTTTATTTAATGGCTGCTATAAAAATTTGTTTCTTTACATTCTTCTCGCGGTCTCAGGGTCATACATTGTGCGTATGCTCTGAATTCATCATAGAACTACAGGATCATTGGTTGTCAGTGGTGTCATGTGATGGGAGTTGTGTCCAATGACTACCAAAACATATATTTTAGCGAACTTCACCAGCCACCTGCCACACCAGCTAGCTGGTAGTGACGTCATGAGTGAGGGTTTAGCCCATCAGCACTGCTCATTCTGCCTATGTCTTGATGGTATCATAGGCTGGAATTTCATATCCCAGTGCTTGGGTGCAGAGGTTTCTTTTGATGTTACGATTATTGACAAATTTATTTCAATGTATCTTTATACAGTGCAACTACATAAGTAAACATATATAAGCTCACTTCTACCTGTTAGTCTTGGAGTCCCCCAGGGAAGTGTCCTAGGTCCTCTACTCTTTCTGGTATATATCAATGATCTTAGATACTTAAATCTGAATCCCACGCCTACACTTTTTGCTGATGACACTATGGCCTCCTAATGTAACCCTACAATTCCTCAATTTATGCAGTTATTATGTCAGAAGACATTGACAAGTTGCAAATCCATCTTATAATAAATAGACTGGTATTTAAATGTTGATAAAAGCACAATTTGTGATTTCTAGAGCTCTACGGAACACTTTGAGCACCTAATTCTTTTTTAACAGCCAACCCACAGCAAGAACACAGTATGTAAAATACCTAGAACTCTGTATAGGTGAGCATCTAAAATGGACTACACAAGTCAACAATATTATACGTATAATTCTTCCACTGGCTAATATTCAAATAGATTGTTCTATGTTGACTCTGTTGTTAAAAAATAATTTATGATGCATTAGTTAAAAGCAATTTTCAATATTTGAGCCCTTTGTGGGGTGCTGCAAGTAAATATGTGCTACGCCCTCTTCAGATAATCCAAAACTTATTTATCAAAGCAGCTTACAATCTGCCGAGACTAACCCCTAAAAAGTTATATCTGATTAATAAAACTGTACATTGAAGGGAAACTACGAATTCAACTTAATAACTTCACTTCAAACATGTCCCTATAATCCAGATGAAAGTGATATCAGGTGTAACTATACCACAAGGCATGTTCGTGTTACATTTTTATGTAGGGCTAGACTACCTTCAACTTCTACGGTTACAAACTTCTTAATTCTCTAAGTGAAGTCAAATTGAGCTGCTCTAACCTAATGTACTAAAAAAAAAAAATTCATTCTAATGAAAATAAACTCTTGGCCATCTGTATTTCATTACTAGATGAACACCAATGTACATGTATTTTATTTACTGCCCCTGGTAAAATTTCTTAGCATTGGAATAAATGATGATTGTTGTAATTGTAGAATACGCCTCTGTTGTTTCTCTTTTCATACCGCAGAGTGCGTTAGTGTCTAAGACGTAATCAAGATGGCGAAACTGGCAGTTATCAGTGTGTGTGTACCTACGTATGTGCGAAGACGTGTGTTGAAATAAAGAACTGTCATATACGTGGTTATTAAGTATTTTATTTAAAATTATAACAATGATGTATGGTTCGTTGTATAATATCTTGATTCCTGCATTGGATTATTTAGCATAATGTTATTCTTTTTCTATTTTTGATATTGACAATGTGCTTGTAATGTACTTAAGATTCCACTTAACACCCGGCAAGAGGCACGCAGTGTTGAGTAGCTCTGTCTTTAGCGCTTCTTCTCTATAGAATACAGCTTTCCCTTTGTGCGGCTGGACACCCCCAGCTAGCCGGATGCTCAGGGCTCGGCCCTAACCCTCCGTCCGTAACTCCCGTTGCTCGGTCCTAAAGCAGCTTCAGTTAATCCCACTCGTACAACACAATTGCAGCCTGCTGAGTTTTTAGGGTTTCCATTGCAATAATGGTTCCCGCTTACCTGAAGTGAAGGTTGTCAACAAAATATGTTGCTGCACAGTGCTCACTTCTTTGCACACTGACAATTGTAATTTAGTTGCATGGCTGTTTATTTCAAAAGGTAAAACTGTGAAGTTTTTTGCTATCTCGACTTACATGACTTGAAAGGTTTGTTTATATTTCATCAGAAACATAAACTTTAATAGGTTCAATAAAATGGAATTTCCAGGGAATAAGTAATTGCGTGCGTGCATATATATATAAATCTATAATTTTTTGTGGTTATAATGTCAGTTTCAATTATTGAACCAGAACACAAAGATGCAATCAGCATATTTTGGGACCCCAATAGAAAAAAACAACAAAAAAAAGGCATTGCAATACTTTTAATTAATGGATTTTATATCATATATTATATATAATCAATAATAATAATAATTAGTAAAAAAATTTAATTTTTTAGCTATTGAATGAACAATTGTGAATTTCACATTTACCATGTCTAATGATTTGATACAAATCATTGGAACAATGGTGCTTAAAATAAAGTCATTAGATAAAAGTAAATTTCTTCACAAATAAGTGTAAAATGCAAACAAAAATAATAAAATAATAAAAAATATTTAAACACTTGGAGAACAACTATAAACCAAGGGGCAACATCTTATTTTTGAAAATTATCATCTGTACTTACGAAGGCGTGTACTCTCGCTGAGGTAGGTACAAAAACATTTGGTCGTGAAACCACTTAATAAAACACAACATGTAAATGATATTTTTCCAATGCCCCATCTATTCTAGTAGGCCGGGGCAGCAGTGGCGTAGTGTCCAGGACGCTCACCTCCCACCACGGGAATCCGGGTTCACTCCCGGATTTTTGCATGTGGGAATCGTGCTGGACAATGCCGCTTGCCGGCGAGTTTTCTCGGGGTACTCCAGTTTCCCCTGCCCTTGCATTCCAGCGCCACTCTATTCTAGGGTCTCATTTCTGTCCTGCCCGGGGATGACGGTCACCTACGGGTCCCAGCTGGAAAGACCGTCACTCGGAGGGTGTTGCCTTGCCCTGGGTGCGCTCCCCACACGCCATTATTATCATCTAGTAGGTCTACATAATTATCAAACACATAAATTATGCAAACTCCCTTTCCATTTTCTTGACAAAAGAATTAACAACTTATTTACAGAGTAACAAAACACAGAACTACACAATATGTTCTTCCAAATGTTTCAGATATATAGTCTGTGTGAAATTCCAAGACAGGATTATGTTTGGAAACATCTCTCATTTAATTTATTGGAAAAAAATTTATTAGAAATATCCACTTTATGGCATGTAATTTATTGTCTGTATTAAGACACAGGAGTAGATGCTCAAGAGACAAAAAATAATTAGAGTGAAAAGTTCTGATTTTAATATAAATTTTTGGAAACTGCAAAACAACTTCATTCGTCCCTGTAATGGTGCAAGGAACAGCATAGTTATTAAACAATACACTATACACAATACAAATTCAGCATACGCCTGCCTACGTGAGTACTGGACAGAAGATGCATACAAAAAATAAGTGAGACTCAGTGGATGAATGATAGTATCATTTAAATACGTAATAAAGAAGACAGTAATGCAGTTAAATAACTTCATTATTTGAATAACACTCAATAACTTAAACTTAAATGTAACAGGAGCAATATATTTATATTGGTAGATAATTATGAGATCATTGAAAAACCACATCTTCAAACCAAAGTTATTTAAAAAATCTACACTGAGAAAAATTTCTTTAAAAATACACTAAGAGCAGTAGGAATCATGCTAAGCTGGCAAAATAGTAACTTTGATACAGACGTAAGAAACTTCAAATTTGCCGCTGTTTGTATGCCCTTGCATAAATTCCTGAAAGAAGAAAGGGTTCAATATGGTGAAAGTGGTGTCGAAATGTTAACTCGACCAATATAGAAGTGATGTATGATTTTGATAATATTTTTTAAATATACTGATTAGATTAAAGAACAGAATTCTGGCCTAAAATGTAAAGTTCAAATTCAGACACCAACTTCTGTTATATACTGTTGCACTCAAGTAACAATTTCACTTAGTGCCTCATAGAAAGAAATTGAAGTCTGACCGGTGGAACTTCAAGAATATTTACCAAAAAATTAAAGGAAAAATCCCTTTTTTGATGATAAGCAAGGCATCTGAATTATGGTAACACAAAATAATTCTGGAAATGTACAAACACAAACATCGTTTTTGAAAATCCAATAGTTAAGAAATTCAAGTATTAACACAATTTTGCCATTAAATTGTAAACGGCATACATCACATTAAACCAGAGACAGGAAAAAAAAAGAAAGATTGTTCTCACAAATTTAAGTAACAGAAATATATGTAATGATTTGAATCAAAACAGCAAATCTATGTTGCATAATTTATTATAAAAGAGAAAGAAAATTAAATTGCACATTCACATTGATATAAAGATGCCTGCACTGTAAATATTGTGTAGAATATTTATTTTTCAAACAAGTAGTATTGCAGCAGTTGATATTTACAAATATGTTTCAGGTATGTCAGACAATTATTTTCAAAATGGCAGAAATCTAGCTTTTTAGTTTAGTATGCTACATCTTTGACACCATCTAATCAATTTCAACTTAACTTTGTATCCTAAGAGTATACGAGCCGTTTCCATAAAGTAAGAGTACTGTTGGACTGTCGTGCTGTGGGAATTTTTTTTCCAACAGTTGGCAACACTGAGTGGTAGTGGGGGGGTCTCCTGAACACAACGAGCAACGGCGACCCTCGTCAGTAGCAAAACTCGCCTTGTAATGTCAGTTTCTGTGAAATATGTAAATCAGAAATCCTGCCAAGCACGAGGTGCGCGCTGTCGTACAGTTCCTTCTCGCGGAAGGAAAAATGCAGACTGAAATTTTTGCACGATCAAAACTACTTATGGTGAAGGTGCTATGAACCGAACGAACGTGTTTAAGTGGTGTCGTTAGTTTAATGAAGGAAGAACGAATATTCATGACAAGGAAATGAGTGGAAGACCTTCAATTGTAACCAATGAGTTGGTGAAAAAAAATCGAGGAAACTGTTCGTGAAGACCGCCGATTGACAGTAGATGAAATGTCTGTAATGTTTCCACAAATTTCCAGATCTCTGTTACACTAAACAATTACAGACATGTTGGGATATCGAAAATTGTGCTCAAGATGGGTCCCAAAACAACTGACAGAGCAGCACAAATTAAAGCTGGTCGCTAGCGCTCGCAAGTTCCTTGAGCGATTTGAATTGGAAGGTGAGGATTTTCTGAGCTCTATTGTGACTGGTGATGAAACATGGGTGAATCATTACACCCCTGAGACAAAAAGAGTCATCACAGTGGCGGCACACTGGTTCCCCATCTGCCAAAAAATTCAAAACCTCAATTTCGGCCAAAAAAAATCATGGCAACCGTGTTTTGGGACAAGAGATCATTTTGATCGATTTTGTGCCTCAGGGGGAGACGATTACTGCAGCACGATACTGTGAGACCCTACAAAAGCTCAACAGAGAAATTCAAAACAAACAAAGAGAGTGTGTTTGTTGCACGACAATGCTTACCCGCACACAGCCAACGCCACCAAGGTGCTTTTGAACTTGTTTGGTTGGGACATTTTGAACCACCCTGCATACTCCCCTGACTTGGCACTTTCAGATTTTCATCTTTTCACCTTCCTGAAGGCTCACATGGGTCGAAAAAATTTTCTAACCGATGAGGAAGTGAAACAAGAGGTCTTGAATTGGACGAAGGAGATGGCGGGAGAGTTCTTTGAGGAGGGCATCAAAAAGCTTGTGCAACGACTTACAACCTACATAGAACGGGAAGGCGAGTATGTGGAAAAATAAGTAACATATATACCTACAATATCCTGTTATTTTGTTTAAATAATTTTTTTTTAATAGAAAAATTGAGTACTTTTATTTTCTGGATATGCCTCCTATATAACAAACTTCAAATGTATCTACACGGAGACCCTTTTTTTCCTCCATTTTGTGAAATAGTCTTGCACGAATAAATAGTTTTTATATCATATCTCAGGAAAAAATTACATTCATACCAAATATGGCAAGCAAGTAGTACNTGCACGAATAAATAGTTTTTATATCATATCTCAGGAAAAAATTACATTCATACCAAATATGGCAAGCAAGTAGTACTGCTGTAGGGAATGTAACCGATATGATTTAGGTATGTCAGAAACTTTTTTTCAAAATGGCAGCCATGTAACTNGTACTGCTGTAGGGAATGTAACCGATATGATTTAGGTATGTCAGAAACTTTTTTTCAAAATGGCAGCCATGTAACTTTTTTATTTTTGTATGTTAAATCATCAAAAATGTTTAAGTAAAATGAAACTTTGTATGATGGCTGTATATATTACAACAATCAAATATGTCCACACTATCTCTTTTCTCCGCCATTATGTAAATTAGTATCGCATAACAAATTAACATTATGTAGTGTCTCCTAAAAAACAGATTCTTACCACTATTGGCAACCAAGCAGCACTATGGCAGGCCATATAAACTGAAACTTTGAGAGGGTCAGACACACACATTAAAAAAATGGTGACCATATAAAATTTTTAGCTCTAAAATTTTTTATCCACAGAACTTCAAAACAAATTTCAACAAGTTGGAATGCTGACAATATGAAATATATCCATAAAAATTGTCTATGCAAAGCATCATTTCTCCACCATTTTGTAAGATAGTCCCACATGAAATAATAGTTTTTATTTTGTATCTCTGGAAACAATCAACCTATTTCTTTCGAATTTGGTGAAGAAGTTGTACTGTGGTAGACCATATTTATTTATTTATTTATTTCTTTTAAGCGTGCAAGTCTCTTGTTTCCCGAATGGCGCCTATACAAAAACATTTTAGTCTCGTGCTGTATCTACAAAACTATGAAACGGATATAAATTTAACTTTGTATATTGTATCAATGACAATCATTAAATGTGCTGATACATAAACTTTTGGCCCTCTATTTATGAAGATCATCACATTAACAACAGAGTTTTGATGCCATATCACGAGGACCAAAATTTCACACAAATATTGCTACAGTAGAGTATGTAAATTATAGCATGTTAAATGCGGGAGGCCTGTTTTAATGGGTTTTATAGAAATAATATTGCGTAACATGTTATATATATGAAATATTTCAACGAAATTCAACAACATTTTGTAGCAAACAGTATTAATTAGAAGCATCATTTAAGCATGCAGAGTTCTTCTTTTGCCAGGCTTTTTTTATGAAATAGTGTCAGGTGAGTAAATGGAATATTTTGTCTTATTTCCGGAACTGTTCAACTAAATTCCACCAAATTTTGCAAACCTATAGAGGGTCGTGTAAAGTAACATGATTTAAATTGAGTCAAGACAATGACTTTAAAAATTGTGGCCATATAAATATTTTGATCTGTTTGGCATATCTATTTAATAATTTAACAAATTCAATCAAAGTTTTAATGCTGACAGTATTTATTAGAAACATTGTGTACAGTGCCTCTTTTAAGCAATTTTGTGTAAGATAACCCTCTTTAAGAAAATTTATTTTTTATTCTATAGCACGGAGACCAATCAACTCATTTCTCCCAAATTTTTCACATAAATAGCGTAATGGTAGGAAATGTAAACTTACGTGTTTTCAGGGGCTTAGACACTTATTTTAAAAATGATGACTGTATAAATATTTCAGGTTAGTGATCCGTATCATTTGAAACATTACACTGATTACCTTCGAAGTTGATGCTCTGAATCTTACCATTGTGATGCAATTAATTGTTGGACATTAGTTAAATTTTACGGGTTTTTCTATATTCGAATCCCAGGTAAGTCACTCGTGTATTTTAATTTAATTGTCTTGGTACTGTTTCACATGTTTCTGGTTTCATCTGTAATTATATTGCTGTCAATGAGAAGTCAGCGCCTACCTACCATCTAAGCTTTTAAGAACTTCACTAAAATTGATTCGCAACCATGTAGAGGAAAGTAGGCTCATTAGTTATCAGTAACTTCTTGTTGTAACAAGCATGAGCCATTGCTTGTTCTCCAGTTTTTTCAGCTGGCAAACAGAGTGGAGTATTTATTTTTTACTCCCATTTACAGAACTTTTCTTGTGTGGTATCCCACAATGGCAACCTAAAAAGAAATACAACAAACTTATTGGTTTTTAATTGTTTATTGAAAGTGGTAGCCAGTTCCATTATTTCATACTTACGTAACTTCTTTCTCGTGTACTGTACGTCACGTACATAAATCATATGTATTTAATAATAAATTATTACTCTGTGAATTTTTTTCATAAATTGGTTAGGCGTGTTATATTTGAGGCCAAAATCTTCCAGTTAAATATAATATATACAGCGATATCCACGAGGCACAAGAATTCCTGACTCTTGGTAATTAAGGATATTGATAAAAATATCAATATATCAAAATGAGAATATTATACCAATGAAATATCAATATAAATTGTCTATATATTTCAACAATATTTTATCCAAATCAATATTATTTTTCATGTACTGGAAATAAATATTTCTAAAATGCTCTTTTAATAAGCCCTGTTTTGAATACAAAGATTGTATTAAAAAATAACTGTTTATTTTGGCAATATGCACCAAAAACAGATGCCACTCCACATCTTTCTGCAATGCCTCTTGTCACCAATATGTAATATTCCAAGGAATTTTACATTTTTCAAGACCTTTAATGCATAAAATATTGGATTCTGCTGCACCGAAAATCTATATTTTCCTTCCAATATATTGTTTCATAAAACTGTACTTTTATAAATAACCAATATAAATAATATCAATTTTTTTTCCCAATAACATTTATATTGGTTATTTATAAAAAATTTGGGATTCCTCACCAATTAAAAAAAAAAAATTTCACTACGTAAATCCTTATATTAAGAGACGCTACTTTTCTATACAAATTGAATTATCCTTGATATTCTACCAAACACCATGAAATATGATTATCAACAAAAATTTCTAGAGATTGCAATAAATTTTCAATTGTATTCCACTAATTTGGGGCCATGGTGTGGTGGTCGTTTGACTTCTCGCCTGCCTATGTGATACAGGTCTGATTCCCTAATTTTCTATCTGGGTTTTATGTAAGTGGGAAATATGGCGGATGTCACGTGCCTCCAGCAGAAAATACATTTATCAAAATTTACTTTCCAATATTTTTTTACGAGGGCCGAGTTACATTGAACACACAAACATGCCTGTAAGTGAGTGGGTTTCACTGCTAGACTTTGTAATTCACTTGGATTTTGTTCACCAAAGTGGGCCCAACCGAAATACTCGCCCAGTGTTTTTTGGGTTGGCCCACTTGAAAAAACCGACCTGGATTTTTAGGGGTTGGCACACTTGAAAAAAACCCACTTAATGCATCAAGTGGGTTTTTTTCAGTCTTTTAAATTTTTATTGAAGAACAAGAACGCTCTGTAGAAATTACAGGGAAGAATGAAGTTATTTTGCAGTTTCTGAAAATTTATGTTAAAATCAAAACTTTTCACTCTAATTCATTTCGGTGTCTTGAGCATCTACTCCCGTGTCTTAATACAGACCATAAAGTAAATATTTCTGGTAAATTTTTCTAATAAATCAAATGAGATAACACAAAACGTCCTGGAATTTCACACAGACTATATGAGTGAAACATTTGGAGGAACGTATTGTGTAGTTCTGTGTTTTGTTACTCTGTAAATAAGTTGTTAATTCTTTTGTCAAGCGAATGGAAAAAGCATTTGCATAATTTATGTGCTTGATAATTATATAGGTTTGTTGTTGTTCTGCAAGTGATTTAATATATTTATTACTTTAATATTATTTATTTGCATTTTACACTTATTTGTGAAAAAATTTACTTTCATGTAGTAACTTTATTTTAAGGACAATTCATCCAATGATTTGTATCAAATCAACAGACATGAAAAATGTGAACTTTAAAATTGTTCACGCGACAGCTGAAAAATAAAGGTGTTTTAATTTATTAATTAGAAGTATCAATATGGTTTTTTTTTTTGTTTTCTTCTAATAAGGATCCAAAATATACTGATTGCGTCTGTGTTTTCTGTCTCGGCAGATTGTAAGCCGCTTTGATAAATAAGTTTTGGATTATCTGAAGAGGGCGTAGCACAGATTTACTTGCAGCACCCCACAAAGGGCTCAAATATTGTAAATGGCTGCTAACTAATGCATCATAAATTATTTTTTAACAACAGAGTCAACAGTGAACAATCTATTTGAATATTAGCCAGTGGAAAAATTATACGTATAATATTGTTGACTTGTGTATTCCATTTTAGATTCTAATTTATGCACAGTCTTAGGTATTTTACGTACTGTGTTCTTGCTGTGGGTTGGCCGTTAAAAAAGAGCAGAGATTAGGTGGTCAAAGGGTTCCATAGAGCTCTAAAAATCACAAATTTAGCTTTTATCAACATTTAAATACCAGTCTATTTATTATAAGATATATTTGCTACTTGTCGAGGTCTTCTGGCATAAGAACTGCATAAATTGAGGAATTGTTGGGTTACGGTAGGCGTGCCATTCATCTTTAAGTATCCAAGGACATAGGCAAAATCAGCAGTGCTGATGGCTGGTGGGCCCTGATTGGCTAAACCCTCACTCATGACGTCACCACCAGCTAGCTGGAGTGGCAGATGGATGGTGGCGGGCGAAGTTCGCTAAACTTTATATCTTGGTAGTTGGATATAACGCCCATCACATGACACCACTGACAGTTAATGATGAAGTGGTTCTATGATGAATTCAGAGCATACGCACAATGTACGACCCTGAGACCGCGAGAAGAATGTAAACAAACAAATTTTTATAGCAAGCATTAAATAAAATCATTAGCATAGGTCTAATTGCCATTGCGATGGATTTGCGATGTAATGTGCGTGAAAATATATATGATTTTTGCAATAAATATTCTCATAACGGTAACGAAATACACATTTAACAACTGATACGAAAGCTCATTTTAGGCACTTTTATTTCAAAAATGTCACCCTGCATAGCAGTAATTCATTAATGATTTTGTTTGGAAGCATAGTTTACTACAACACTGATTAGATAATTATTTCTGGTGCCGTTTATCCCCAGTAAAGGATAGTAGTGTTTGTATAATATTGTTTTACATTTCCAAAATATGTTACATTTTACCCTACCTAACGACAAGTTTTCACACTACATTTATATTGCAACCCAATTGCATAAGATAAATTCATTGATCTCTGAAGACTGTCACGTCATAGTACAGTGATATTCCGCCGCAATTGTTGTTATAATACGTCAAAAAGTATAACTCGAACTGTAAACTAAATATGTTCTTTTAGTCTTGAAATTTTGAAAAATGTGTATATTTTACTTTTCTGCTGAGACTTTTCGATTTATATGTGACGCTCACATTTCTTTCAGTTATGTATTTGTATTTAATAAGTGGAATTGTTCATGTTTCTTCAACACTGTAATTTTCCATTATTGTAAAATAAATTCCCAAATCTATTGGTAAAAAACCCCTCATAACCAATCGTAAACAATAGTCAAAGTGGGCGGTTCTACCTCTTAAAGCGGAGATTCTTCGAACTAGCTCACCAGCAAATCGTAACTACCATTGTGGCAGGTATTTTCGGTAATGGACACTTGCATTTCGTGGTTGGTTAATTGACGACCAATCAGAGCCCACCAGCCATCAGCACTGCTCATTCTGCATAGGCCTTCACTCAATCAACCACTATTAGGTTATTGTATGGTCCCTACTGTACATAACATGTTCACACTTACCTTGAAGTCATAACTGAGGTTCAAAATATTGTGTCTGGTAACCGGTTAACACAAAACCGCAAGTCCCTCACTCTCATCTGAAATATCAATAAACAACAATTTTGAAATACTCATTGCTTTTAAAATTCGCCTAGATTGCAAACAAAAATATTAAATTGGAGAAAAGTAAACAGTTATGTATTACGACTCGTCAAATAGTTCAAGGCTTCTCTCTCGCAAGACGTAAATAATGTTCCATATGGATAACTTTGAAAGCAGGATCTAAGTAGGTTAGATGATGGGGTCACAGCAATAACCTTTATTCAAAATACTGGTTTGCAAGGTATATTTACAAAAGTCAGTGTCATAGCTATAAGAAATATACCGTTTGATGTATTGCAAAATGATAAACGAGATGAAACGGAAACCAACACCAGCTATATTATTTAATCCATGAAGAGGGAATCTACAGGAACCATTAATATATAAACAAAATACAAATAACTCAGCTTACGTTATTAAGTTCACATGTTTATGTTGTTGCCAATGACATCTGCCACATTTTTGGTGTAAAAACAGTACACAACGAGCCACATAATATATAAAAACGTAAATAAAAATTGTTGTTTCCTGGAGAGAAAGACATCCTTTCAGTGTCAAATATATACTGACAGCCATGTTGCTGATGAGTCTGAATTTATGCAATAGTTTCTCTGTGATTGGCCAAAATTACATGCTGAACGTCCAATCAGAAATTTGTATTTTCAGGTAACCACTGCCAACTCTAGTGCGAAAGAATTAAAAGGATTCCATCTAACTATGAAAAAAAAATAATATTTATTTTTACTTAATGTAAACAACACGTGGATTCTCACACAACGCACAAGATGGAAGAGGGTGGTGGGTCGCGTCGTAGTGTCTTCCGTCCTAAAAAGCATATAAATAGAAAAACAAAATTGCATTTAGTTTTCGACGAAACGGCAAGAAGGTATCGCAACATATTTTGTAGTCTACTTTTGTATAGTGAAATGTGTAACCTAAGCAATCATAATAGAAAAAATTGCGGTCTTTTTTTTTTATTTGTTAACCACGTGTTTAACACATCCATAACCCCCGCAACATTTCATTTCCATTCAATATAGTAATTTTTACATTTGATATCAATGGAATGTATGGTAACTTATTCATGTATTTGTGTAGTAGTTGGCTACCTAACCTAAAATAGTTTGTTATTTGGGGTATTAGTTTGTACACTTCCGATTTTGCATGTTAGTAAAAATGCATTTTATGCAGGCAAATTGATAAGTAATTATTTGATGCCTTATAAAAAAAAAAGGGGTGGGGCGGGTCACAATTTGTGTTTTTACACAACGGGGAAGTTGCTGATTCATTTCAGAATGGGCTCTTCACTGTTGTACCGTTTCAATTTACATGTGCCAGCATTACTGACATATTTCTCAATACACCATTTAATTTTTATTTGTTGTAGTGCACTCCATTGATTCCAAAGTTTGGAATATGGAGCTTATCAAAAATATGTGTGCAACATTGCAGATATTACTATTATTACACATGCAAATCATACATAATAAAGTACAATCCATTTTAGAAGCACAAATTGCAAGGTATTGTAACTGGCCCCTTATCGGAGTATGATCATAATTATAATTGTACTAATATATAGCATTAATAATTGAATAAACACATTATTGGTCTATAAAATAATACAAAATGGAGACTATCACTATTTTCATACTATTGAGATATAGAGCATGTGAAATTTTTAGCTGGTCATTGCATAATTAATAAATATAAATTACGTCAATCCATCACAGTCACACTTACTACAAAATTATAAATAATAAGTGAATAAAACATAATACAATAAAATTTATGGAATGGTTCCATATACCAATAGTTGGTATGCCAATAGTAAAAATTATGTCTGTGTTCTCAAGTTGGAATGCTCAAAATATTTATTAACTGAATACAGAAAATCTTTCAATTTCCATTTAAAGGATTTGTTATCCTTAAGGCAGATGTTTTTTAACTCTTTTGTTAACACATGAAATAATTTAATTGCTAACCGTAGTATACCTTTATGAAAAATTTGAAAGTGTATGAAGATTGGTTTCATACCTTGTGTTGTGATCATATATTTCTGAGTTGAGTTTAAACATATATTTGTGGTCAGTTCCATATACTAAAACCTTGACTATATACTGGGACATGAGAGGAAGAATTTTTAAATCCTTGAAAAGTGGTCTGCGAGATTCATACGAGGGCTGATTCAGAAGTATTGTCTTCTCCCGAAAATGATCCAACACAGGAAATGAACTATGTACAGGTGAAAGTGTACGACAAGTACATTGTAAAGGTGACACCACATGGGGTATGGATGCAGGAATGTTCTGCAAAGAACAAAGACAAACATGGCGGTTTTAAATCACAGTTTAATTTATTTACTCTTGTGCATTCTGTATACACTCATTTGAACTGGTACATATTGTACGTGTACAAGCTGTTTAACATCCTTCAAACTCGTCTCCGAGGTTGTCCACGGTTCATTGCCAGCGATGAGGCAGACAGGAAATACCATCAGCTGCATGAGATCTGTCAGTGTGCGCTACCTCTCGTCGAAATGCTGTGACAATGTCTTGTTTGTTGGCAAAGCATTTACCATGCAATGGCCTCTTCACATTAAGAATAAGATCGTAGTCACGTGGACTAAGATCGGGAGAGTAGGGAGGGTGTGGCAACTCCTCACATCCCCAACGCCATAAACAACATGTAACGCTACCAAATGTGGTTGAAGGACAAGATGGGAAACTCAAGCATTTTACCATTACCAATGTGCGAGACACACTACAACAGTACTCCTAGCTGCATGAACTGACAAATACCCAGGAAATTCAAATTTACATGGCTCAGCATGAGCGATTTAAGTACAGTTGTCGTCTTGTAATATTAAAACTTGTTGTTTTGCTGAATGATAATATAATAGTTGCTTCTTCGAGTTACTATGGGGTATTTTAAAAAGTTTCTGCCAAAAATTGGGAATGAACATAACCAAACATTTTTTTTGGGCAGAAAAATCTCCACAACTTATCTGTGGTTTATTATCGCAAGATTAAGTAAATATAGCTCTACTAGAGTTAGTGATATAACATTGTGGCTTATATTGTTAAAAAAAAATATTAAACTGGAAAGGAACTAAATCATTCCCTTAGCAGTTGGCTTGAATGCAAAAAACATTGATATAACCAAAAATTAGCTCTATGAACAGAAATATAGTACAGATATTTAAGATTAACCTCACAACAAAATAAGTTGCTGAAATATTAACTTACTGCTTTTTGAAGCTATTATAATTAAATTAGCAACTAAATAAATTGTTTACATATTTCTATTCCAAACAGATATGGTGTTCTTTCTTCCTTACATGTATAAATCAGTTTTGTCGTGCAGTTATGCCACAACTACACTGCCTCAAGGGAAACACAGGCGGCTATGAACCCACAAGGGTCCAGCTGTCAACACAGGCAGCCATGCTTCAACCATAAGTAACAAACAGTTGAAACCTCAGTCTCTCCTTCATAATCTGAGTTGACCAGTTATGAAATTTTGGGGGCTGTAACCAATAATTATACACAAAGGACTATTCTGTAGTTTGGCAATATCTAGTTCCTGTTCATTAACAAAACATAAAGCATCTTTGTAGTACAGAGCAACTCAGGATTGGAGGAATTTTTAATTGAAATGAGCATACTATCATATTTGTAACTGTACGAAAGGCACAGTCGAGTACAGAAGAGGCAAGAGTATCTCCTCCTCCTTCCTCCACTCCTTTACAAATACTGGTTTCATAGGCACTGATTGATCACTTCATCTTTTAGCTAGTTTTTACAAATGACTGTAAACTGCTCACCTCACTCCTTTTAAAGTGTTTTATTTGTATGTGTTTATGTAAAAAGAAACAGCAACAACCAAACATACCACACACAGTGAGGCTGTGTTCAAAGTTACCATTTAGTACAATAGTATTTCAATATGTAGTAGCGTTCAATGACAGATGCTATTGAGTCACTCATTCAGAAGTGGTTGCAGTTTGATAATTTAGCATTTTAATTANAAAAGAAACAGCAACAACCAAACATACCACACACAGTGAGGCTGTGTTCAAAGTTACCATTTAGTACAATAGTATTTTAATATGTAGTAGCGTTCAATGACAGATGCTATTGAGTCACTCATTCAGAAGTGGTTGCAGTTTGATAATTTAGCATTTTAATTAGTTTCGTTCCATAGTAAAATATCAAATACATCATTATTTTACTAAACTAATTCAGGTCACGTTACCTCATAGAAAATTAAAAGTAAGTCAGTGCCTATGGAGAGTACCCCAATTAAATTTTGTATAACTATTATGATCATTACTTTGAACACCATACATGGTGTGTTCATATAGTACATACTGTACAGTTTCATACTGTATATACCGAAATCACGTAACAAACTAATGTTTCACTCAGTAAAATAACGTTACTAAATGTTATCCACCCTTGCTAAGTAGTGGAGTAGTGGGCTGCATTGTCAACGTATAACTGTGACAATGCTACGTTATGTAGTGTAGGTGTATACGAACCATTATACAAAAACTTTATTGAGGCATTCAGATCTCAGCATTGAAGCAGTCTTTTAATCGTCTAGTTTTATTCGTGTATTATGTTAGGCCACTAATAACTAAAAAGCATTTACAAGTATCAACTTGAACGCATTTCTAAAAGCGCAAACGTAAANATATGTTAGGCCACTAATAACTAAAAAGCATTTACAAGTATCAACTTGAACGCATTTCTAAAAGCGCAAACGTAAATTTCTGCTTGTATAAATGTATTGGTATAAACTAATTTGAGAAACTACATTAATTTTACATATAAATTATTTTGCTTGCTATTGTTGGGAATATTTTTTCACGCGTAGTACGTTGTCAGGATTATCTTTTGCGTTTGGTGAAAGTTTCGGTAGTTTTCGTGTAAATTCATAGCGTACTTGTATTAAGAGTAATTTAATTCATTTACATTTATGGAGAAAGCTTTGATAAATAAATATTTTGTTTAATCAACACTATGCTCAATAAAATTTTGATTTACTTCCATGGTTCAGTCGGTAAAACATTTTAACCTATTTCTATTATAACTTTTTGCAAACAGAGGGCTACATAATAGCGATTTTTGCTGACTTTGACACTTTTCTACAACCACGTACATGTTTCAGTACGNATAGTACATACATGCATTGGAACTCAACTTCCTACTTAAGACATCAATTTTCTTGGCTAGTGTAAATAATCCATGGAGGAAGCAGCAACATTGACTGCAAAATGCTTACAGCTTTCAACAACGCAACGATACTCTTATACCAAATATAAAAATGTACTCACCCGTTTATGTCATGCCACTTTAGTAACATTAAAGATATTATAGATGGGATGAATAATTTAAATACTACACAAATTACAAATAAGGTCTGCTGTATCAAGGCGAGTATTTAGGATCATAACAAAATGGCAATCTTTAAACATTTTAAGCAACTATTTCCCTCCTTTTAAAAACTTTTACTAATGCAATTTATGCAGTACAGCTAGCGCTAGGATGAAAATGCACTTGGTAAAAATATTTGATAGTACGTACTTCTACATGTAATCAAGCCATTAAGCTAATTTACTTATCCGCTGAAGTTTTTCATGCATTAAGCGCATTTCATTTTGTAATTTACTTTCAATAACAAAGCTTATTTTCATATTTACAGGAATCCAAATGTTTTTAAAACATTAGATCATAATGAACAAATGTCTTATTATAACCAACCTGAATACATGCCTTTTTACAATATCACAGATTTTCATACGCTTAATGGTAAGAAGACTGGAAAATATGTTGCAGAATTCAAAAGCGGCTGTACTGAAAATAACTTACCTTGGTTAGTATTTTAACGTACTTTCTGTTCAGATTCATGGCACTTGTTATTGTAATGCAACTTGCAAGTACTTTCTCCAATACTGCGATCACCACAAACAAAATTGTGTAAATAGGCTAATAGGTCAAAAGATGTGTGTGCATATCACTATCAATCACTCACCTCCATTGCAGAATGTGGCAAAAAAATACTTTCAAGAACACCTCATTAAAATTAATATAGGTGTATGCACAAAGTTAAAATATTGGGGGTAATTATTAAGTTTATGGGCTTTTCTGTAAAAGAAAAAAAATCCCGGGAAATGGTATATTTCCACTCTACTGATGATGTAGAACACGAATATACTAGGGGTATTAACGTCAGACTAATTTCTTAATATGTGCCCATCTAACCTAACAGAACCTAATCCCACAATGGGTGAATCACTATTTTACATTTTTAAACTAACCTAGGATTGTTGGGTTTTAAACTAACCTACGATTTTAGGGTTTTACACTAAACTACGAGTTTAGGATTTTAGGGATTTAAAGGAACCGTAAAACACACCAACAGAATATAAATTTACTCACCGGATATACTTCCTCTGTCAGCGGCCAATTCAACCTTACCTCACTCGACGGAACACCGTGTTCCACAAATCCGGCACATACGCAAATATAATGCACTGAATCACTAGTTTTCAGTAGAATATAANCGGAACACCGTGTTCCACAAATCCGGCACATACGCAAATATAATGCACTGAATCACTAGTTTTCAGTAGAATATAATGCATTGAAACACTCGTTTACAGTAAAATATACCGCACAGAAGCACTCGTTATTGCTTTCTCCTTTTTTAAATCAGTCGGATTAGGATGACAAAAATCATATCGGCAAAGGTGCAATGGCAACTGACCAGGTTAAAAATTTACCGTTAAAATGCCCATAATGACATCCGTGGCCGCTAGGTAGCGTGGAATTAGCAATGCGCAGCCATTATTAATGGCGGTAGATGTTAATAGACGTAAACAAACAAATTTCACACTTTTTAAAAATATGTTCTACTTATTTTAGCATTACGCCCACTTGAATATGAACAAGATAAGCTGTGCAGAACCCATTAATGCAACTTTTGTTGGTCTAGGACGTTTCGTTCAGAAACGTAAACAAACTGGCTGAACAGTCATTTCACAATTTTTTTTTATATGTTGTACTTATTTTAAAGCTACACCCCTAGTATATTCGTGTTNTATATTCACGAGTATAACGCTGTGAGTACTTGTGTATTGTGACTCATGTTCAAAATGCAATGAGTAGCCTAGTAGCTTATTCCCACCATATCTAAATGAAAAATGTGATTTTCATAGACTCCTGAAAAATACATACAAAATGTCACAGCTTGTACAACTGTACTAGTGAAGAGAAATGTGGTGATTATAACAGAGACCCATTTAAGACTGGTTTGGCACCACAATCCTGTTTAAGTAAATTAGACAACTTTTTGAAAAAGCATATTTCATCTATAAATTTCAATTTATTAAAAATAAATACTAATGATAAAATTAGAATTTTTTTTAGCGCGACCACGGAACTGCCCTATATACACAATGGAGAATAATCTTTAACTTTACGTCGGCAGTGATGTGCACGGAATACACAAGCACAGTCCAAACAGCCGTATGAACCTCAATCATGTCGTGTCTTGAGATTTACATTGCTTTGGACCATCTCACTCTATTTACGCATCATCCAAAGTAATTTTTAAAAAGTTAAATGTGTTACTAATGTGCGAATTCATGATCATGTGTATGTCTAAAAAAACCACAAAGCTTTGATAGCCAAAAATTTACATTTTACGCTCCCAATACGTCAGGTCTTACAACTAATTTTTACATTTGCTGCCAACTTAACTGGTGTCTGCATACTGTAGGATAGGTGCAGTTATGGGCAATGATTTATTTCAATGGTTGATTTCAACAAAAGTGCTACTGCCAGTATGTACATTGCACGTAGGTATTCCGCTACATGTCTACACTGCAACATCAGACTGGAAATAACGTTACTAAAGTGGCTACACATTAATNACGTAGGTATTCCGCTACATGTCTACACTGCAACATCAGACTGGAAATAACGTTACTAAAGTGGCTACACATTAATGCATGACTTCATTGTAGCACTCCCATAATCCAATGAATACATAAAAAGTAAAAGTGCACAAAAATAGTGTACATTTATCTTAAGTGGTACCTTGTCTTTTCTGTAATTAAGTATGTATGGCACGACATACAAAATAAGCAACAGAAATTGACATTGCAGTAACTGCCAAAGTGATATTGCACAACTGCCTGCAAGAACTATTTATCTTTCTATTCTTCTCACGCAATATATTTCAGTTTGTGAAAACTTCTAATTATAAAAATATTTTACTAGTTTGTTTCACCTATTGTGTGTGTTACATATGTACCTAACACAGTTAGTTTCATATGCAGTAATTCTTTAACTACTACCTTGCTGAAAACAAAAATTTTTCCGTAATAAGGTTAATGTGTTTCTTCTACGCACATTTTGAAAGAGTTTGTTTGTTCATGTGACAGCATGTTAATTGTGATTACTTAATGGTCGTGTAGTGCAAAATGTTAATAGTAAATTTTGTTTCTTTTCCATGTACACAGACAAATCTGTTTGGATAACAAATTATACCAATATATATTTTCAACACAAGTTTACAAATAANTTTCCATGTACACAGACAAATCTGTTTGGATAACAAATTATACCAATATATATTTTCAACACAAGTTTACAAATAACGTTGCATGAGCAAATACACTGTTTACTGTGCATAAACACACCAAAATACAATTTTTATTTCATCAGTGAAATAGANCGTTGCATGAGCAAATACACTGTTTACTGTGCATAAACACACCAAAATACAATTTTGATTTCATCAGTGAAATAGATATAGACAACACACAAGGCCTACCTGGTTTCAATGATGTGTCATTTAGGTCGAACTGCATTTTTGAGGTGGGGGAGTTCATCTTCCTTTTCTTTGGACTTTTGCACTGGTTTGTGTTGCTACTTGTTGCAGGGAGCTTCTGTGTAGGTACACCTCTCAGTAAACTATAAATGAGAAGTAATTCTGAAACCCTATTATGCTACAAAGTACCACAATCAAGCCAGAAATGTATCAATTTCACAACTTATCAGCTAGTGATTAGGAAATGCATTATAAGGCTAATGAACATGCAAAATCTATGTGGAAATACTACAGTACAATTCAGACCACAATGGAGTTTTATTATGGATTAGGTGTCTCAAATGTTTATTATCATTAACACTGTAACCCTGATTACAAGGATATATTANGGAGTTTTATTATGGATTAGGTGTCTCAAATGTTTATTATCATTAACACTGTAACCCTGATTACAAGGATATATTATTGCACAATTTCAATACAAGGTAACATTATTTCATAACATCAGCTGATGGTAATTTAGAATGATGTCTTTCTTGANATTGCACAATTTCAATACAAGGTAACATTATTTCATAACATCAGCTGATGGTAATTTAGAATGATGTCTTTCTTGATACATGAAAACTCTGCTGCCAAGAAAATTATCCAATCAAATACAAATATGTACTCGAAGCGTGCATTGTGTACTTAATGTGGGTTGCCGGGAATTTTTTTAATATATTTGACCTGGTGTATCTCTCACATCTGAAATGATCTGCTTGTCGAACCACACGGCACGTTCAGCAGACAAAGCGCTGCCAGTTACTGCTGCAAGTTCTGCTGAATAAACAGCTGCTAGTGACAATGTTTTCTTTTCAAAGAGGACTTTATTTGTTAGGTTTACGCAGCGTGGCTTTCAGATATTAAAAGTGATACTTTTGAATGTATCCGTAGAAATTTTGCCATATTTTGTGCTCCTTTTTCGTACGTTCCGTGAATATCTCGTTTTCCAATAGCAGTGTACGTAATTTCATTAACAGCACAACTTTTAGGTCTACATATTTCTGAAGCCATCTTTGCACTTATATCTGATGTCTGTCTGCTAACAGGGGAGATGCAGCCTAGTATTTTCTTGTTGCAATTGCTGCATTGCAGTTGAATGATATGCAGCGTAAATCACTGCTGCAGCACTGTGCCCGCTAAACACGCTCACAGCTTTGCAATTTTTTGCTAACTGGCACTATTGAGTACTTCCATCAATTATCGTGCTTTTTGACGTGAACATTTTTCAATTACATTTTTAATTACATTCCCTTAAATGTAGNTACTTCCATCAATTATCGTGCTTTTTGACGTGAACATTTTTCAATTACATTTTTAATTACATTCCCTTAAATGTAGTGCCAGCCAATTTTTTTTTTTCTATTTGCTTACTCTCCTGGGTCAGTTTAGGCTGTGTCTTAATTCGCCGAGAGAGTATTCTCCTGCCCACTCTTGCAATCACAGAGAGTCCTTTGTATTGTCCAATCTCAGACAAGAGAACGCAAGAGAGTGAGTGAACGACGATGTACATTCGCTGCTCACTCTCGCATCCGTTGTAGCAGCCGTGTTCTTTTTAAGTCCAACATAGATTATTCAGACATATATATATTTTGTTTCTACAGCAGTGTTAGAAATATTTTATCGACTTAATGTAATAATTTTGCTTGTGAAATGTTTAATACCAACCATATACCATATGACATGAAACACAAAAAATTATGAAGTGATTATTTTCAGGTTTTGTTTAAGTTAGGTATGCACATCTTATCAAACAATCTGCTTTTCATGTAGTAATTTAATTTTTGACCAATCAAAAATAGGTAACATAAAATCAAAAGTTAATATTAAAAAAAAAAATACTAAATTTAATTTAGGAATGGGAATAACGAGCAATATTTTATTTCTCAATATTTCTTACCTTTGCCATTATAGAAATAATGCTGAAGACTCGTAGAGGGCACATGTCTCAAGTGTGCCAGGGAGTGCGAGTATGAAAGTGGCGAGAGAGGGTCAGCACACTTTCAAGTTGGGACACGGCTCTAATACCCTCCGTAGAGGTTATGTTATGTCAGGATAGTTTGTAAACAATGCATTAAAAAAAACTATATTAACCTAAATTTCTGCAAGTCTCCAAAACAATTTGTGTGCTTTTATATTCGAAGGTGTTACTCCAGTAAAAATAAACCTGCACCTTTCATGTTAAGGGCTATCAAACTTCACAAAGCCCTTCTGTGTACAAGATTAGAAATAGCAGCTATGACACTCAACTGACTTTGTTCTTACCCCTGTGAAAGCAAATTTGGGTTGCAAAAATCCACTTTTCTGAAATGGTTAGAACACACAGTTCTCGTGTATAAACCGCCAGGCCCTCGTTTCTTTATGATTACATTCAGGTCTGCTCTCTTACATTTCTGCACCCATATATTGCACCTACGAAATTACAAAACAGTATTTAAGTAAATTAAGGTATTGTAAGAATGGGATTTGCAATAAAAACCACACGGACAATAATAAGACTCATGGAAAATGTTATCTACTACAGCTTGTGTACTTACTGCTTTGCATCCTTTGGGAATATAAAAAAGGACCTGCTGCTGTTCACAATGTTGTAATTATTGCAACCAAAAATGTACAAATCTTTCTTGCTATAATAGATAACCACGCAAGCAAAAAGATTAGTACTAAAACGCATCCAAAATACTCCGGTACCACAGAAATGACAGGTAGTACTGTACATTTACAGTACAGTCCTCACGAGAATAAATTAATTAAACTGTGATTTCAAGCAGCCATGTTTGTCTGTGTTCCTTGCCGGACATACCTGCTGCATCCATGCCCCATGTACTTGTNCTGTGATTTCAAGCAGCCATGTTTGTCTGTGTTCCTTGCCGGACATACCTGCTGCATCCATGCCCCATGTACTTGTTGTGTACTTTCACCTGTACATAGTACATTTCCTGTGTTGGATCATTTTCGGGAGATAGACAATAGTTTCCATGACCTCTGAATCAGCCCTCGTATTTATTTTTGGAACAATTCTGATTTTTTTTCTGTATAAGGTAAAATTTTTTTACTGTCTACAAAGTTTTCCAATACGTAATTGACATAATTGAATGGAAGTAAGCAAAATGTACTTTCGTTNTTTTTTTACTGTCTACAAAGTTTTCCAATACGTAATTGACATAATTGAATGGAAGTAAGCAAAATGTACTTTCGTTTGGAATATAAATGAAGATAAATATCTTGATGTAAATGTTGCAGCATTTGATTTTTTTATATATATTATTAATGTGATGTTTCCAGTTCAAATTATGGTCTATATGTAGGCCCATGAATTTTTGGGGAGTTAACGTTATTTATGAAAATGTTTTTACATTTGAGTTGTTAGTCTACCTGGTGGAAACTCTATAGGTACAATTTCTTTTATCATAATTTAGTGTCGGTTTATTTACCAGAAACCAATCATTTATCTTAAAGAAAACTGAGTCTCCTCTTTCTATTAACTGATTTTGTTTGCATTTTGATTAATATACTGGTATCATCCACAAAGAGGTCGGTAGTTTATTCAGGCAGTAAGTTAGATGGCAAGTTATTATTAACAATAAGAAACAACAATGGTCCAAGAATAGAGGTGTGAGAAATGCCATGTTCAGTATATTCTGGTTTTGATGTTACATCATCTGCTATTGTTACTTGTTTTTGCTGCATAATGCATTAGTATCTCAAAATATATGCGTAAGATACATACAAAAATATTTAAGGACCTTGCATTTAATCTTGCCACAGATTTTTCTCCAATAAAATTATACGATACCCGCCTAAAGTCCCGCAAGTAGATGCAGCATGACTAAAACACTGCACTTAGTGGTGATGGCACACCTAATGTGCCTAACAGTGTAGCCCTTATTGCAGTTTTCTGCCTCAAATGTGGAAAATAGCTCCAGTTAGGCAGAGCCTTAAGTGAGAGCATGCATAGCAGGTTTTATCCAATATTATAGTTTGACTGTTATTAGAGCTTGTACGGAGATGTGAAATAAAAACCTAACATTATTGTGTACGATACTACAGAAACAACTTTTAACTGATCAAAGGACGATGACCAGAAAGACTTGCTTGTGCATGGAGGCGTAACAATAATATAAATAAAATTGTAAACTTGTAAAAAAAAATTGCATAGAAAAATTAAGTGGGAAACAGTTATTTGCGGCTATATTCAAAACTGTCTGAGAAACCGAATATTTTGTAGAGGCCTTTATTTTCTGTAATTTAGTTGCAAAAAATTTTATCCCATACTTTTTTTCCTATATTGCACAATGTTGTATACATTATGTGAAATTTAGGAATGTTTGCAATATTTAAGAACTTAATTTTGACTTAAAATTGTTCCTTATGGGGAAACATGATTTTATTAAGATATTTTGTGTAATGGACACTTCCTGGGAACGTAACCTGTCCATTAATTAAGGACTTAATTCATAATAAACTATCAGTTGAAAATCGTTATAAATCCTGCATTAGCACTTGAATGTAAGATGTTCTTTAGCTTTCATTCATACAACTTGTGTTCTTGTTAGGTGATTGTCTTCCAACATTAATGAGACGTTCACATCACTCCAAAAAGTCAACGTGCATGTATTTTCGACCAATGTCACCAGGTAGAGTTTGTTCCAGTTAAAATGTATCCGCAACTGCCAAAAGCTAATTTGAATGTTAAGAACAAATAAGAAGATTGCAATTTGCTGAAACTGTAATAGATGTAATTATTTTATATCTACAGCAATTGGTATAGCAACAAGCTGTTTTAAGTGAACAGTTGGCCTTGTGAGATTGGAAAAATTTGGTAGCCTCTTTATATGTGTTACGTTATATGTAATTTATTCATGACTTTACTCAATTTTTAAAAGTCAACTATCAGTTTTATTAACATTTTTAGATTTTTCTAGTTATACACTCCTAGCTCAATTCCTTCCCAGTGCTCCAAATTATTTTCCCACCCTTGGTCATATTGCTCTTTGTACTAAACCCATGAGTTGTCACTGAATTAAAATAATTTTATCAACACTGATTGTCATGTTATAAATTATATACATTGTTACTTTCAGGTTATGTTTGCATGTTTCATATTTGATACAACTTATTTTATTTAGTTGCCTTGTATTGCAGTTTAGGTGATAGTTTTCTTAATGACTTGCAAAATGTTAATCATTTGGAACCTTATTAAATTTTCCTCAGCTCTGACTGCAGTCCATATTACTTTTGCTAAAATATTAACTGTGTGACATAGTATTGATCCATTCAGTACATGCGCTTCTGTAAAATGCACTCAAATGAGCATTGGAAATTTTTGTATGACTGAATGTTAAAAGTGAGTAGTTAGGTATGTCTGTTGACTTAATGTCTCATCGACAGAGAGGTCATTAGAAACGAAAATAAAGGTTAAGTTATTGTTTCAAAAGTTTTGTACTTGAGGAAAACTAGTCTCACACTGTTGAACATTGCAACTCATCTGGTTATATCTGCTATGTGTCTCCAAGATCTTGATGCTCAACCAACGTTGGTAAAATGCAGTTATTTCCATTTGTGTAAAAAAAAAAAGTTATGGTATTTTTTTAAGTGCTGTGAGAAATATTTGCAGGAAAAAATGGGCTGTGCAATGTTTGTATCATTCTGTGCAGGATACATTGTTTTTTTTTTCTGACAAGCACGTAAATATTTCCTAATGATACATAATAATTGACTGATTTATTGTGTTGCTGAAATAACTGTGGTGTGTGTGTGTTAGGGAATTTTTGACTGGATTCCACAAACGCAAGTTGCAGAGGAGGAAAGCAGCACAAGACCAACTGGAGAAACAGCTTAAGGAAGAAAGGAAAAGGCTGAAACAAGAAGTATGTCAGTTTTTCTTTGAACTCATTTCTATACTCCATTGTACTAAATTGCCCACAGATACATGTGCAACATGGCTCTTGCATCTGACTGAAATGAGCTAGCTTTTATCCATTCACCATTACCTTTGCCACCCATTTCCATGGGCACAAGATTTGTCCCTAAGGGTGGGGTCCAGGATATGTAAGTAGTTCTTATAAAATAACAGGGCATTTTGGTGAATGTTCCCACGCTCCATCTACTTCTCAGGCATCCCAACAGGTTCCCTTGTCTGAAAGGAATACTGCCTACCAATACAATTTTTTGTCTCCAGTCAAGTTCAGAACATGGACGCATCATGGTGCGACATTTAGGTTGACACCCTTATGCTCTGCACTCAGTTAAGTCTGTCACATATGCAGACCTCCTGCGGTTAAGGCAGATAATCCAAGTGGTATATCCACTGCCTGCTGGTCACGTACCTATTTCAACCCATAATGGATAGAACTGCAGATGATGGTCTACATTATACTTGCCTGGATTCTGCAAGAGGGAGATTCCCTGTTAATGTGCAAAGGATGACGCCCTGGTAATCTACTGAGTTAGGGCCTTTAAATGAGCATTGATTGAGGCTAGTTATCAGGGTGGTATTTCCTCGATCCACTTCTGAAATCCTCAAGTTCATGTACAGTTCTTTTGTCTGGGCACCAGTAACAACTCAAGGACAGATTGTGATCCAGTAGGTTTGTTGTAGTATTACCAGGATTGGTACATGTAGATGCACAGTGCCACAGTCCACTCCCAAACCTTAATCATATTTCTCGGTATCACAGAGGAGGTTGATTCCTTTCCCGGGTTTTTTCAGGGCAAGCTACTTGGTGTCTAATGCTGTAGGATGGCATATTTGGTTCTTTTATATAGACTTTGTATGAACGTGAAATGCACAGTCAGTAAACATTTTATGATGGGGCTGAAGGATGGCATATTTGGTTCTTTTATGTAGGCTTTGTATGAACGTGAAATGCACAGTCAGTAAACCTTTTATGATGGGGCTGTAGGATGGCATGTTTGGTTCTTTTATATAGGCTTTGTATGAACATGAAATGCACAGTCAGTAAACCTTTTATGATGGGGCTGTAGGATGGCATATTTGGTTATTTTATGTAGGCTTTGTATGAACGTGAAATGCACAGTCAGTAAACCTTTTATGATGGGGCTGTAGGATGGCATATTTGGTTATTTTATGTAGGCTTTGTATGAACGTGAAATGCACAGTCAGTAAACCTTTTATGATGGGGCTGTAGGATGGCATATTTGGTTATTTTATGTAGGCTTTGTATGAACGTGAAATGCACAGTCAGTAAACCTTTTATGATGGGGCTGTAGGATGGCATATTTGGTTATTTTATGTAGGCTTTGTATGAACGTGAAATGCACAGTCAGTAAACCTTTTATGATGGGGCTGTAGGATGGCATATTTGGTTATTTTATGTAGGCTTTGTATGAACGTGAAATGCACAGTCAGTAAACCTTTTATGATGGGGCTGTAGGATGGCATATTTGGTTATTTTATGTAGGCTTTGTATGAACGTGAAATGCACAGTCAGTAAACCTTTTATGATGGGGCTGTAGGATGGCATATTTGGTTATTTTATGTAGGCTTTGTATGAACGTGAAATGCACAGTCAGTAAACCTTTTATGATGGGGCTGTAGGATGGCATATTTGGTTATTTTATGTAGGCTTTGTATGAACGTGAAATGCACAGTCAGTAAACCTTTTATGATGGGGCTGTAGGATGGCATATTTGGTTATTTTATGTAGGCTTTGTATGAACGTGAAATGCACAGTCAGTAAACCTTTTATGATGGGGCTGTAGGATGGCATATTTGGTTATTTTATGTAGGCTTTGTATGAACGTGAAATGCACAGTCAGTAAACCTTTTATGATGGGGCTGTAGGATGGCATATTTGGTTATTTTATGTAGGCTTTGTATGAACGTGAAATGCACAGTCAGTAAACCTTTTATGATGGGGCTGTAGTTAAAAACCTACATGTACACTGCAGGAAGACCCTGTATCGTTGAGCAGGCTGCTATGCAATACAGGTTTTCCTAAGTGTTACGATTGCAGCACAACACTCAGATACCACGAATATTACTCACTACCATCTTCAAATAAAACAACCAATAGGTGTGTCAAAATTTCATACAAAATCTATGTCACTGCAAGTTAATAAATAGCTACAGTGAATTTATGTTAGTGTTCAGTAGTTTTAACTCAGTATGTTGAATTCAGTAAATTATAATTTTATTATCTGCACATATAGGCATTTAAAACATTAAGTTATGCAGGCCTGTTTACATTTCAATGGTAAGGTGTACTGTTTCATAAAAGATTCATAAAGAGTCATTAAAAGTTATGCATTTGAAAATTTTCTGAAAACAGTCGCAATGTCACAGTTATTATCTTTAAAGTTAAATAGCAGTTGTGTTACAGGATTTGTTTGAGCATTTAAATGGACTGTATCCATTGCTAAAAATAAGTGTAACACCTAAAATAAAGGAACTAGAAACCAAATAAACATCAAATGATGAACAACAAATAATTAGGAACTATAGGAAAACCTAGCAGTCAGTGGAACATAAAGCAAACAACAGGCAACAATCTGGACAGGTAAATTTGTGAACACCAACCACATTGAACACAATAATACGACAGTATTAAAAACCAATGTCAAAGGACACAAGACAATAACTAAAAAAACCACATTAAAGATGAAACAAAACATCAGGGAACCCTATTCTGAAAATTTTTGCTGTCTTGATGTAAAGACATTTACCGCTTAACTATCTTTACAATGCGAAATTGTATTCTGTAACTCAGTATGTCGCCCTGATGGTCTTTTGAATGCCTCGTGATTGTCTTTATATAATGACAGGCCAACAAGGTGTCTTTATGAATGAAAGTGTGAAGAAAATTCTTAATATACTAGCAAACTCGTTCCGCAGAAGAAAAAAAGGTTTTAAAATGCCCCAAAAATAAGAAACATTATATTCTGTTATATTTCTGCACAAATAAATGGGTGTCTGGAATAAATTTAAGGAGAAGATTTTATAATTCGCTAGTGTTTCTCTCACTGTAACATAACTACAAGATGACTGATTCGGCGACGGGTTAGTGCTGCTATCTTGTGATGCTCAAAATGAACTAGTACCATCTAAAATCTTGTATCCATAGAAAAAAGTTAATTTATTTCAGAAGTATTATTCAAAAAGATTTTACAAGATAAATTTCATTTATAACAGAAAATTCACTATAATAACAAAATGTACGACACAAGACACTCTGTAATAACAGAAAAAATTGTCATTGAGCAAGCAGTTCATTGATTTCAGAACACAGCCTGCTGTGTTGCCAAACGTACATCTTTGCACAAAAATATAAGTAAAGATATGGCTTACAGAATACCACATAAACATGCTTGTGAGTAACCATCATTATGGCCCTCTGTATCATAAAGACAATCACATTGACTGTCTTCAAGTTAGCTCAAGTTAGAGAATAGGGCCCCAGAAGTCACAACAGGGCAAAAACAAAAACAATCTACAGGTAATTTTAGCAATTGTCTGCAATTTTTTTGGGCTTGGAATCCATCCCCTTCTTCAGGTGGGACACTGAATGTATTAAACAGTCGCAGTGGGAGGCCTTTTTTTTTTCTCTCTCTCTGTCTAACCTGCTCTAAAACTAAGTGTTATGTGTGCCCGCGGTAGGGACGGGAGTTTATTGCATCTCAGGGCTAAGCCCCATACCTACAAGGAAGGGAAATCATTCAAGGATACATACATCGCAGCGGAGAGGGATTGGGCTGCCATGGCCAACTTTTGACCATGTAAACCTCCCTAAGTCTACTTGTAGCTAAACTAATATACTAAGAAGAGAAAGGGAAAAACCGGCATAGTCACCGTAAAAACCCTTTCGACAGGAAATTGTTGCATGCATTATCAGAATTATCAAAAAATGATACAGGAGACAGGTGGGTGGAAACCATGCTGGGTTGAGGAAAAATACTAGTAGAGTGGGGGCAGGACATCTTTCTTTGTGTGGCACTGGCTTTAACCAGAATAATGCTTGCGCGCATCACTCTGGTGGGGGGAGTAGCGAAATTNAATCCAAATCTCCAGTGGATCCTGAAAACTTAAAGTGAAATAGAATTAGTTGTCAGCGAGTGCCAGCAGAGCCAACACACACCGACTTTTACTAGTTCTTAATGAGATGGTGAATTTTCCTGAAAGGAAAAGAGTTAATATTAACCTATTACTTAAACTAAGTCCGCAAGGACGATTTTTTTTTTAAATCTGTACTTTATTAGAACTAAATTAGCCTAGAGGTGTCTCTTAGGACACCTCATGTTATTTTAAGGCTGTATGTTAAAAAGACATACAGCTTGCAACATTAATAAACTGTCGATAAATATAAATCTATCATAAGAAGCTGCGCAAATGCTAAAACAATTGGCCAGACAGTGTGTGACATGCAGGGCTAAGGGGGTCTGTGCGCTAGAAGCTATTTTGGTTGCTTACAGCATTGGGTTAAATCTAAATCATAGTCCCCGGGACAGTTATGAGATGATTTGTATGTTTCTCGCTAGATTTATAAAAACGTTCAGTTTGCTAGCGAATAACTTCGTCCAGCATTTCTTGTTTTAATTCAGCGTGCAAGCATCTAGGTGCGTCGGAGGCATGTATTTTGCACCACCTGCAATGATTTTAAATAACTCTGTGCACAGTAGGCCCAAGCGGTGGTGGCGCCATGTCAGCTTTCTGTCCATAATAAGGCCAAGGTATTTCACCTCATCTTTAAAAGGAATATCCTTCCTAAAGAGAGTGAGAAGTGGCAGATCGGGAGGAATATGCCTGTGTGTGAAGATTACAGTCTCACTTTTCCCCACATTAACTTTAATTTGCCACAGGCGAAAATAATTTTCAAGCTCATGGAGCTGTGCCTGGGCTTGCTGAGTGGCAAGTTCAGCTTTGCGAGATCGCGTGTAAATAACTGTGTCATTTGCATACATTCCTACATTAATATGCCATGTAGGGGGGCGCGGAATATCGTTGGTACAGATGTTTTATAATACTGGACCTAATATGCTACCCTGGGGGACACGAGGTCGCTCCATCAATTGATACTGTAAACAAGCGTCTGTCTAAATATGAAGCTAATAATTTAATGTAGCAATCAGGGAAGTTATTCTTGTACAGTTTATACAGTAACCCTGCATGGAAAACCCTGTCAAATGACTTTTCGACATCTAAGAATACAGTGACGGTGTAATGACGCCAGTTAAAAGTAGTAGTTATGTGCTCAGATTATCTTACGAGCTTATGTACAGTAAAGTGGGCTTTCCTAAAGCCAAACTGCTCATTAGGAAAAATATTGGCTTCGCGAATATGATTTTCAAGGTGCCACAATAAAAACACGCTCGTGAATCTTAGAAAGCGAACTGAGCAAGCTAATGGAGCTGTAGTTCTGCATTTGTTTTGGGTCTTTGCCCGGGTTGGGAAATACAATAACTGAGGCCCATTTCCAGGAGGTGGGGAAGTGTACGAGATTAAAACTCGCATTAATGCACTCTGCTATGGCTTCAAGTATACTGTCTGGCAGTTGCTTGAGAACTATAGCCTGCAGGGAGTTGAACCCAGGTGCTTTACGTGGCTTCATTCGTTTAATAATTTGTTTTACCTCGTCAGCATGCGTGGGTTCTGGCTCAGCAGCTGAAGGCTGCTGCAAACGCACTCGGGAGGTTCCTATGAATGTGAGCCACAAATGCTGGATCAGAGGAATCTGCATTGGGCTGGAAAGCTAATTCTAAATGAGCGGCCATAGCCTCAGCTTTTTGCTGGGGCGTGTAGACCGTGTCTGCAGTACCTTGAAGAGGCGGGATTAGATCACGTCTCTTTGTAAACGCCTTTTTCATATGCCAATTGCATAATTGGGATAATTTATCATTCCATATTTCAACTTGCCAGGTTCTAATATCAGTATCAATTTGCTGTCTAAGCTCGTTAATCTGGGCTTTAACTAGCCCAATATGGACCCGGGAATAGCGCCTGTGCAGCTTATTTTTGCCCTAGATCAACTCCCTGATATGTTCTGGCAGTTTATCTGTAAGAGTCCGCTGTGTTTTTTCCGGGACAAAATTATTAATTCCTGTCTGAATTAGCTCTGTGACATGAAAGACAGCAGAGTCTAATTCTTCGGGAGTACTAACAGGAGCTGGTAGATTTATTGTCTCGTCCAGGTATTCCCTAAAGCCAGGTCAGTTTGCATTCTTATAATCTTTAATTTTACGAATTGGCGTGTTGTCAGTTTCGACATTACTAAATGACATGCGGACAGGATAATGGTCCGAGGCCAATTCGTAGAGCACTTCTAATTCTAATGTCATATGAAGGCCTTTATTAAGCACAATATCTAATATATTGAGCCTCCGATTAATTGCTGGCAGAAAAGTAGGTTCGCTGGGCGCATTAACACAATAATTATGTTGCTCCTGGTATTTGAATAAGCTATTTCCATTGGCTGTACGCGCGAGACAGCCCCAAGCAGGATGTTTTGCATTCAAGTCACCAACAGCAAGTAAAACTGGTGAAGAATTTATTAATTAATTTAAATCTGCGCGTAAAAGAGAGTGTCCTGGCGGGCAGTAAACAGAATAAATTGAAACCTGTTGAATCCCTAGCTTTACTTTAATTCCCACTGCTTCTGGTTTATCTAGTTGAAACAATTTATCTCAAAAGCACGCAATAGTATGGTGTACTAAAATTAATACTCCGCTACCATACTGGTCCCTGTCTGAACGATAACATTTATATCCCGGAATTGTAAATCTGATTTGTGGCTGTAAATGTGTTTCATTAATAGCAATAATAGGAACCTGGTGCCGAGAAATAAAATCTATCAGCTTGTGTTTCTTATTGCGAATGCCTCGGGCATTCCATTAAGCGATCTTATTAACTAAATTAAAACTATTAGAGGGCAGACTGGCAAGCTGCCTGCCCTCTAGTAAACATTGGCGGGCTTGGGAAGCATCATGAGGGCCTGACATTTGTCATCCTGCCCTCTTTCTGGGTCCGTCCAAATGGAGAGGAGCGTGAAAAGGCTCTCCAACATCTCTACGAGTGCTGGATTACCTTGAGCTAATGGGCAGGACTTTATTAAATTAAATAAAGTCGGAGTGGAGACAATTGCAGGGGCAATGGGATTACTAGGTCTCGAACTGGCCGCTCTGGCATGGTCCGGGACGGAAGCTGATCTCCCATTGGCCAGCGCTTGATTGGGTGTTGGCTTGGAGGGTGCTGGGGCCGGGGGAAGGGGCTTGGCAGCTGACTGCTGCTCACGAGCAACAACCTGCTGCGGAGGATATTTCCCCACCTTGCGACGAGTTTGGTGGCTCGCCTTTCCCTTAAATGAGTTAAATTTAGTGGGAGGAACATTTACTTGGTGCCTAGGGTGCGGATTGTTGGCTATAGCTGGGAAATCCAGCTCATTATAACCCAACACACTATAGGGGTTAAAAGTGGGCACAGGGAGGCTTTGTGCATAATTAGGCACAACATTTTGCTCCAGAGTGTGTTTGCGGCCGTGGTCCTGTACAGTGGTCCTCTGTTCATGGGCTGGCTGCGCCCAGGGGCGGGAGGAGTCCTGTACTGAGCTCAAGGAGGGGAGGAGGAAGCTGTGACAGCTTACTCTGCTGCTGTCGCTTTCTGCGCTCTAATGCAGAGAGGAAGCGCCACTTCTCACTCATTCTTATAGGCTGTGCAGCCCTTAAAATTAACTGCGTGGTTGCTTCCACAACCAACACAGCGTCTGAAGGACCGTTCGTCCTTGTCCGGCAAGGAACAATCTAGGGTGCAGTGTGCCTGACCGCAGAGGCGGCAGTGAACTGCGGGGCGGCACACCCTACTGGAGTGTCCGAAGCGCTGGCAGTTACTGCACTGCGCAGGGCCTTCAGGACACTGGAAATCTTCTATTCTGACGACCAGACCTCATAGGCTGCGGATCTGGTGGATGGTGCGCGAGTGATCGCAGTTAGGCAGTTCCACCACGAACATGTCTAGTGGCTGCCTGTCCCGCAGGGAGAGCTTTGGGGAAATTGTGATGGGGTGATAGCCAAGAGTCTCTAGCTCTTCGTGGATAAATTCCTGCGGGATAGACCTGTCCAGACCTTTCACCGCAACTTTAATGGGCAGTTCTGATCGGGGTGTGAGTACACTGAAGCAGACCTTCAGTGACTCTAGGAGGCTAGTGGCTGTCCGGTAGTCGTCAAGCGGCTGCGGCAGATGTTGCACACCCTGAAGGACAACCCTGATTGACAGTGGGTTGTGTCAGGTGTGTGCGGAAAAGTCGAATCACAGTTATGTAATCACACTCTTGAGTGTGATACACGGTGATGGGGCGAAGGTCCGGGCGCTTTGCTGCAGTTGGTGGTGGCGTAGTGCTCTGATTGGCCGGAGCAGACGGCAAATCATCATCCATTGCCTGGGCTGAGTTGGAGGGGGTGGTGAGGGCAGCCGTAGGAGCGACCTTGCGCTTCTTGGCGCCTTTCTCCGGCGAGGCCTCATAAGCGGGCTCCGAAGAGTCTGCCATGGGGCGGGGAACACCCCGTAAGGGGGATGGAGATAGGGAAAAACTCAAATTGTAGTTTATGGCCTAAATAAACCTAGAAAAATTTAGTCCTCCACAAACTGGCCTCTCTGACTGCTCCCCTCTACCGGAAACACAGCTAGAAAAGGCAAGTTGCTTGAACCACTATTTAAACTGGAGCTGGCTAGATAATACTACCATTTTTCCGAGATCTAAAAAGAACCTGGAACTGGAGTTGCCGAACTTGCAGTCCTCTTCTAACAAAAATTCAACTTATTCTCGCTGTGCAAAGATGAAGAACAATAGCTCGCACTCAGCACTGCGCAAATACAGCTGTAACCCTATCAGTGAAATTACAGTGAATGCGTTAGAGCGCGGAGCGACCTCCTCGTACCTAGGCAGCAGCTCGACTGTGGGCCCTTGCAAATGGTGAAAGTGAGACAGAACACTGGGTGTATATATACAATTGTGGCACCCTCCTGAGTGCACCAATAAGGGGTCAGAGATCTCTGATTGGAGATGCTAGGAAGAGTGCATGCTGATTGAGCAAGGAGGGCCACTGAAGTTTAGGAGTAGTTTATTGGAAATATATATCTAATTTGAAGTGGAAGTATTCATTGTGGACAATAGTATTTCATTATTAATTATTGGCAACCATGTTCTCTTTAACTGTGTGCTTTGTTGACTACTGACATATTTATTTCAGTTAATGAAGGCAGATTCTTTAATTTTCCTTTTCATGGCATTCTGCTGTTTGGCTAGTGGTATAGGTATAGATGTCCCATTGATTGCTAGGTTCTTCTATAGTTATTTGTTGTTCATTACTTTTTTTTTTTTTTTTTTCAATGGATACAGTCCATTTAAATGCTCACACAAATGACAAAGTTGTATAGTTTGTCTTGTGTTATGTTTGCACTTTTTGACAGATTGAATGGAAGTAGTACCCAGTAAACATGCAGACTAAGTATCCTGTCACCATGTGGTTTCCACTTCACTTTCAAAACATATCTTCATAGTGCTCACACATAGATCATAAGATAATTATTGATTTTGCTGTAGAAATTTTTTATCACCGCGATGGAAAGAAGTTGATACAGAACTATTGCTTAGTCACATGAAAATGTTATTTGACCAGTTACGAGCTTTCTTGCCCAGCATACAGAAATATTACATCATAATGCTCATGGAAAATAACTATAGTGTATTTAGTATTAGTTTGATTTCTGATGGCAATGCTAAATTTCTTTTATCTTAACGACGACTCATGTACCGCCACTGTGGAAGACATGGCGGCTTATATGGTCAGAGTTAATGTCCCCCAGGCACCGACTATAAAGTGCGTGGAGGTTGTGGGTATTGTAATGAGGTAGACTATTACTGTTGTATTTTGAAGTACGAATATATTGTCTCGTATATATTCACAAATACACAACATCAACACTTGAGAGGTGCGGTACTGTGCTAGTTCGGTTACTCGGATTTACTGGGCGAATTCTTGGTTGAGTGGGGCTTCTGTGACGGTGATTGTCATACTTAACTCAGTGGTGAGTGCTGCCAGCTATGGTGGGCAAGCTCCGGCGGTGTGGTTGGCCTTGGCAAGGCCGCAGTTGCTGTCAGCTCACTGTGGTGCTGTTCTAACGACGTGTGGCCGGGGGTCCGATTTCCTCCCGGCCAAAATGGCGCGGCTGACTTCTCTCTGCTCGAACTGACGTCTCTCGGCGGTCGATCTGGACTAACTGACTGTCCGACGCGGTGATAAGCAACTTACTGACCCGGGCGGTAGTAATTGACTGATCCCCCTCCACTCTTGAAACGGGGTTTTTATGCTTGCAAGCCCCCAGTCTTAATTGTCGGCACGTGGCGNTATATTCACAAATACACAACATCAACACTTGAGAGGTGCGGTACTGTGATAGTTTGGTTACTCGGATTTACTGGGAAAATTCTTGGTTGAGTGGGGCTTCTGTGACGGTGATTGTCATACTTAACTCAGTGGTGAGTGCTGCCAGCTATGGTGGGCAAGCTCCGGC